>JAULCE010144312.1:0-12013 GCA_032359355.1 Macoma nasuta | reverse complement strand
TATAAGAAAAACTGGACCAATCCCTCACAATCCTATTTTTACACATATTATTATACCTAAAAAGTTAACAACTGTGGAGGGATCGACCCAAGGATCATTATGTGAAATTAATTTGAAACGAAAGTGTTTGTTTTAGAAGACAAGTTTTCTAAATAGCCATATAGGAACTTGCAGCCACGTTGTTTGAATATATTTACACAAATTTGCTAGAAGTCTACTAAGGATCATTTCAGTGAAATAAATTTGACAAAGGACCAGACGTTTTTGATAAGACGATTTCCCAGTTTTCTTTAGAGCCATAAAAGCAAAACTTGCTCGCCATATTTGGGTGCCTTTGTACAATATGACCTTCATAATATATGTGTGGGAAATGGAGCTCTTGCTTGCCACGAGCAAATGCATTTCACATACAATGTCTTAAACAAGTCAAAACGGTGTTTCCTTTTGCCTAAGGCATTCATTGTTTTCATCAGATGTTTTATTGGGCATATGTTTAAAAGAACATGTGAGGTAATAGGCTAAACGGGGAAAACATCATCTTCCCCACTGCAGTCCGACCATTTCTCCGGATATTTACGGAGATTTCCGGATTTTTCCGGGTTTTTAAATTATTCTCTATAACCATTGTGCTAAAATGTCAAGCAGCTTGAATCACAGTGAGGCGCCGGGTCACACGGCGCCTCATTGGGACCCAAGCTGTTTGCAAATGTATTCATAGTTTCTACCATTAAACGCATAAAGGTGAATATCGGCCAAAACCCCCGGTTAATTCATGGTCAAGTTATTGTCACCCTGCCGCTGTATGAATTTATTTCGTTTTGCAACTTTTACCCTTTCCTCAACAGAAGCGTTGTTACGTCTTCATTACTGATGACTATTAAAATCATTGTAAGAAAACGAGTATTTGTTTTTACGAGCAAATACTCTATTTCCTGCAATTCAAATATGGGATTTCGTTTGCCTGTATTTCATCGTTTTCATCATATATTTTCCTTGTATAACTTGAGGAAGATAAAGTTAATTTACCTGTTGTACACGGGCGTGAAGTAGTAAAGACAGAAGTTTTTCTTGGTACATCCTTTGAGATTGATGGTAGTAGATTCATTGAAATATGCCCACTGACCGAGGTCGTTATAGGGGTAGAATATCCCGGTCTTTAGCTGAAAACAATCACGAAAACGTAGTTAAACACAAATAACTTTGGTTTACGGATCATGACTTACTTAGATTTATCACAGTAAAAACTATTCACTCTTCAATCTCCCCCTAAAGTGAAAACCTTTATCGAATACCTGGTTTGGAATGTACATGTTGGTCAGTGTATGTTCTTTTCAGTGTATGCTGGTTTTGTCATGGCCCTAATATTGACTTATAATATGATAATGGTTAGGCCCTCGTGTAAAACATGTATGTAATATCTATCGATTTCCAGAAGGCTGTTGACTAAGTTGACCATTTAATGTTGTATTATGTTCTACAGAAAAAAGGCATACATGGTAAGCTTTTAGTGTCTATAGAGTAAATTTATAAAACAGTTAAACAAGTGTTAGAACCAGTCCAAAAATAAATGACACTATTACATGTCCTTTTTGTGTACGCCAGGGTTACCAATTACGTCCTATTTTGTGTTTCGTGTTTAGAGCCTATTATGTCCTATGTTGTGTTTCATGTTTAGGTTATTTTATATCTATAAATGCTCTAAACACAATCTTTAGTTATAATCTTGTGTGAAATTCTTTCCAAATAAAGTTGAACTATGCATGTCTATGTTTGCAGACAATACTGCCTTGATATCAGATACAGATTTTGGTTTGCAAAAACAATTAACCCATTTATGTCTGGGT
The DNA here is from genome assembly GCA_032359355.1 of Macoma nasuta. NCBI lineage: Eukaryota > Metazoa > Mollusca > Bivalvia > Cardiida > Tellinidae > Macoma > Macoma nasuta. The sequence goes on along the minus strand of JAULCE010144312.1, from coordinate 10,169 downwards.
TCATAAGATGACTCGCCCAAAGATGCATTCCAGCATGTCTATTATTCGCTGAAAGTATATTTTGACGAAGGAAATTGACAAATCTAGATATAGCTTAAATGTGCATGAGCACAGCAAACAGTGCAGACCATGATCAGAGGGCTCATTTAGGAGCTCTCTGATCAGGGTCTACGATGGTTGTATATGTCCCTTTTAAAGCGATGGGCATACATGGGCTAAATATGCTTCAGAATTTGTGTGAACAATACAAAATGACGAAAAATATTGCATAAATAAAAGTTGCTGTGTTCAAACGTGCTTGGAGGTAAGCACATTCTGCGATAGAGCGATGGAGGTTTAAAGGTAGCGGTTTGGAAGGACTAAATGGTTTTACATAAGTAGGAATATATTTACAAAAATGTTTTCTTTGTACAAGAAGTAAATTATCTTTACCCGTTCGCTACCTTACCCCGAGTTTAGTGACATACGCAAACAGCTTTGATCCGAATGAGACGCCGAGTTATTCGGCGTCTCTTTCGGATTATAGCTGTTTGACACTCGGTCAATGGTTTTACCAAAGGTCGAAGGAATGTATTAAGTATTTAACCGGAGATAGAGCAAATATTGCGCATGTACACAACCTGACTGGCAGTGAAGTGGTTAAGTTCAAGAAAGCCCTCACTTTTTTAATCATTTCATTAGTTTCCATGTCTGCCATTAAATACCTTGTTTTAACCTGTTTGCTGCTAAGGTTGGTTTCATCATTGTCCGAGAAATATGTTTTGTTTTGAGAATATGCACCTATGCATTAAAAACATTTCTAAATGAAAATTACCATGCGTGTAATGATGCAATACTGGTTGATGTTGGGCGATACCCGACGTTTATCTATGCTGTCAAATATTGGTTGAGGATATTGGCAATGAAAAACAGATACATACAATATATATCTGACTTTGCTACGATGTTTAAACGTTTTATGACAAACTTGAATATAGAAATTGGGAAACAGATGTTGGATTAAATTTGTATTCTAACGATTTGGTTTTGTGTTGGAGTCACACAATGTACACAACCATACATTGTTTATAGCAGAGTATATCCAGCGTCTTCGAGATCAACATATACAAAATTGGCAGTTTTAGCACAAGTTAACTATGTTACTTTATCACATAACAGTTCTCATTAACAGTGCCATAAAAATCATATGGCACAGTCGTGCATATAATATGCAAATGACGTAATCTTGATGACGTTAGCAGAAACGACGTTAACGTTTTAGCGCAAAATGAATAAGGCAGTGGGACTGCAGAAATACAATTTCCTTCCATGAAACTGCCATGAAACTGCCTTACGGATATTAATAATGTGATTAAGAGGATGTCAATTGTGTGTGTGTTTAGTTTGAATTTATTGAACTCGTTGGATAAAACTTTTTGTTGCTCGCCAAGGCTCGCAAATGCTCTATTTCCCATAGACTCTTCAAAACCATTGGCATTAAGCAATACTTTGTCTTTGAGATTATGTTTAGTATGCTAAAAGTAAAACAATGACGTCACAACCTAAATATAGTATAGGGGAGAATGAGTTAATTTTATTATGCAATTTGGGAATGAATAGCGTCCCCATTGTATGCATGGGTGTCTTAAAGCTTACAGTGTTGAAGTGGAGATGGGCGACTTGAACCGTAGTTGTGCCGTTCACATCTGCCGCAAATAGTATACCATGTTCCTTGTCCTTGCCGTCCGTCCTGATGAAGGACTGGGCCATCCAGATCTCACCGATCTTGTTGGGATTGTTAAAGGCGTCCTGCAGTGACAACAGAAGTGACACGTGTATCAGCAATTAACAGTTAAACATGTATGAGGTGGTTATCATTCAAAAGAATACGCTTTGGCGTGCTTTCAGAACGGGGACGTTTAATCTAGAACGGAACTTTATACAGAAAGCTCATTCCCTTCTAGAATATGGGACCATCTGTCATTACCAATAACTTAACAGCTGCTCAACACAGCTGACTGTATTTGATAATGAGGATCCTACGTGAGTTGTTTTTTCGTATCAATGTTTTATTAAACGAGTTGAGAAATGTCATTAAGCGAGCCTCTTCCAAGCCTAATAACGTTTTCGTAAAATAGTATAAAAAAGAATACGGAAAGACAACAAGTGTAGGATTCTTTATCTCATGACAATACAAACAGTGGGGAGACGAGATTCATAGATAGCGCGCGGTATTTGGGGAGTCCATAAAATGTAAACAGATAACAAAGGATACACCTGTGATATACCCACGCTGTAAAACTGACTGAGTTACTCTGACTTTCATCAGGATCAAAACTTGTTGATGATATCACTAACGTAGCAAATCTGTCATTTCTAAAAAAAGGATTTCGTATTAAAGTACATGTATGCTTGTGTATCCCTGTGTGTCAAACAGCTTGGATTCAGATGAAACGCCGAATTCCTCTGCGTCTGATCAGGATCCAAACTTGTTGATGGTATTACCACAGTCGCGAGTCGCAGGCTAAGTCACTGATCTGGGTTAACACATTGCTTGTGAGGCTCTGATTGCCAAACAGCATGGGTCCAGATCAGACGCCAAGTTTTTCTGCATCTGATCAGGATCAGAATTGGTTGATGGTATCAACAACATCGCGAATCGATCACTTCTTGAAATTTCTTATCGAATTAAAAAAAATCTTTTTTTAACATATTTTGACCTAAACGAATTCACAATGTCATACATATTATTTTAAAGCTGACATTTCAAGAATATTTCGAATAATATCCACGTTATAGCGACTTTCATTTTTCTCCTATATAATCGTTCTACGTCCAGAATCCCAGCATTTACACACCACCCGGAAGGCAAAAGTGAGATATTAACACATGCACATCGTGTTTTCTCGCTTTTGCCTTCGCGGTTGAGAAGGCGCGAACACAAAATTGCAATATAGTAACATCGTGGTTTTGCCTTTGCGGTTAAGAGGGAGAAATTGCGACAGCTCGATATATAAATGCGAAAAGCCAATGCGAAAAATATCGCATCACGCGTTTTCAAGTTTGTGGTCTTTAGGGCGAAAACGCGAGAACGCGTTATTTGTAGAGAGAGAAGTCGATATTTCTCGCATCGCATTGATACCTCTCGTTTTTAAGATTTCGCACTTAGAGGAAAGTGCGGAACCGAAAGGCTCTGACGAAATATCGTGTTTTTGTGATCTCACCCTTAGGGCGAGAGAGCGAAACCACGCTGGCCCTGACGGAACTCCGTATCAAACAACTCTCCAATTTCAACAACATAAAGCTTCAAGAGGGTCTCCCTAAAACTGGAAATGTTCTTTGATTGTTTTAAAAAGTGCAGGAAATGTTTGAAAAACGCCAAGGACGGTGAAATATGGTGTTTGGCCGAAAAAGTTGATGTCAATGTTTCAGTATTTGCAAAATAAATCGTCTACATTATTATTTATCAGGAAGATTTTTTACTCGGGCAGTCCATCGGATATGGTCATTTTCTTCATTAAACTGGTAAATTTGTTTGGTCCGATTAGTTGTCGATTTAACCACTAATCACTCGCTTTCATTTTTTGTTGGCAGGTGTGAGTAGTAACGTAAACTAGGTCAGATGGGTTGCAGTAACTACTTAGTAAGCATACAGCTTGTCAATAGTGGCCGACCATGTTTGTATACATGTGGATGAATACGGAAAAAAGTGCATCTGTTCTTAATACAGAAATAAGAGTTAAAGCAAAGAGGTGACTTTCTATATATAAAGAACCTAGAACACTCACGAAAATGATTTGTTTGTCGATCGCCTTTGCTATTGTTGAAGGCTTCAAAATCAACCCATCCTCACGACAACACCTGGAATAAATAGAGGATATTTGTTAATCCTCACTCGTGAAAATATTATCGTCGGATGTTCACGAGATGAAATAAATAAAATCTTACACCGAAAATAACAAATATTCTATTTATTACATGTATTTCATAAATATCTCACAAATTCTATCGTGCCCAAACCGAAAGTACCAATTTACTCCCCGGGGGGAGCCCCAAGTAGACCTCATTACAGATGCGCTATTTAAGTAAAATCCACCTAGGAAACATCATTAACTTTAACAATGGAGTGTAACACTTATAAAAGGTTTGAATGGTTGCTAATCACACTGCACATGATTTTATGTTACTCAGCGCCCGTGTCAGATATAATTGTGAGTCTGTACAAAAGTTTTAATAATTGGGTCATATTGCCGTGTGAAGGGGGTCGGTCGCTCAGATGTGTTTGCTGTTTATTCATTGAGCGGCTTAAAATTGAGTATGATCCAAGATAGCCGTCAAGTCTAGATTCAGCAATAAAGTGACAAGCGGTAAGGTTGTTTTTTTCATGTTGAACTTCTGTTTAGAACTTTTCGACTCGTCGTCTGGTCTCATGCACCAGGCTCATAGAGGTGACCTACTGCAATATTGTCTTATTCTCCAACAAAAGATCCAACACATACAAGTTCTTGTTTTATGAATGACATATTTGTGACGTCAAATAACAGTGTTAATGATGTCGTGATGTCAGACATACGCACTATGCTTCGAGAAAATCAATAAACATAGCAATGCTTGGACGATAGTTTTTCTGTCGACGTGCATTCAAATACCAAAAACAAAGATAAAGGTATGTGTAACGTGTTGATCGCTTTAAATGTTGAATAAGGTGTTTTTTCTGCAGTGGGTAGATCTGGTTCGATATATTATCTATAAGTTCTATCAGATAGATTCAACGCTTTGAACTCGGAACACAAACAAATATCTACTCATGAATCAATCAGCTTTTTTTTTACTCCAAGTAGTCTAAAGAAAAGACATCTGTCATCTGATGGCGGAAGATCTGGGTTCGAGCCCCAGTTTGGAGATGTACTGATGTCTGTTTCTTTTTTTCTTATTTGTAGATCTAAATCTATCAATGAATGATAATGGAAACTTATGAAGACGTAGAACTATATGAATAATTGTGAAACGCACAATAGGCTTTATGTAGAATAGAGATCCCTTAAGTATGGTTCATTGCATGTATCGTCCATATCGTTATTCATTCGTTATCATATATCATCTTTTATGACTCAACGAACTGACATATTAACATGTGTAAACCAAAGAGTGCAAGGGGTAAGTTTAGTCCGGCACCAGTGATATTATCGATTTGATAAGTTCACTGCTTGAAACGGTGAGATTATCGAGTTATAATCCACCGTTATTTTCAGATAAACTACCGAAAATCATGTAATAAAGGTCGTTTTTTATATATCCCAGTTTGTTATTTCGTTTAATCATTCGAGCTTAAGCTAGTTGCAACCCACAGTATAAAACTTAGTGCCAAAAGAACACATACTGAAAAGATAACATTTGCATATAGACGTATAAGGATAACTTGCCGCATCCATGTCGGTCATGATTTTTGTCATATCTTTTTTTCTTTTAACAATATAGTTAAATAAGGAAAACTGGCCTGCCCCTAGCGGCCTTGGTTTTTATTATATCATCATGCTTTGAACAACTGTGGTAGAGGGTAACCTTACCATTATTTCTGCCAAATATTATCATTTACATTGTCATGCACACATGTGTATCAAATCTAGCTAGTGGTTTCAGATAAAACGATTTTTAATGTTTTCTATATATGCATCTAAAGAAAAGAGGTACCGTCCCCTGGCAGGCGGCAGTAATGTTTTTTTAGATATCATGATTTGAATATTCTTGGTTGAGGGTCACCTAAACACTTTTTTACCAAATATTAATCAAATTTGGCCAATTGTTTCAGAGAAAAGTTTTTGAAAAAAATCTATATAGTCATAAACTGAAAAGTTGCCCGAACCCCTAGCGGCCATGGTTTTTGAGATATAACTGATTTGAACAATCTTGGTAGAGGGTTACCTAAACTTTATTTCTGCCAAATATCCTTTCATTCTGGCCAGAGGTTTTAAAGAAGTATTAATAAGAATTTTCTTTCAGTTGCTATGGAAACAAGTTTTTCATGGAATGGGACCAAATTTTATAAGGGACCATCTAAGAAACATCTCAGCTAAGTTCGATTACTTTTGCATAAATTTCAGAGAAGGAGGTGTTTAAGTAAATTGTTGACGATAGGATTATAATGAAAGATGGCTCAGTACCCTGGCTGCCATGTTATTTTGAGATAGCATTATTATTTGAACAATCTTGGATGAGAGCCTAATAACACTTTTGCAATATATCATTCAATTCTGGCTAATGGATCCGGAGAAGAAAACCTTCTTAGATTGTTCTTATGGTTACTATGGCAACCAGAGTTTTTCATGGAATGGAACCATTAAAACAGTTATAGGGGACGATCTTAGAAACATCTGAGCAAAGATGGATCATTTTTGCACAAGAAGTTTCAGAGGAGAAGATCATTTAGTAAATTGTTGACGACTCACGACACACGGCGAGGGACACCGGCCACCGGACTTTCACGTTTTAGCTCACATTGGCACCTTGTGCCAGGTGAGCTAAAACTCTACAGCTACAATACACACCTCATCAGCAGGCTTCTGTTGGTATAACCTATACCATCACCGGACCCAATAGGCCCCTTACTGAGGCTAGCAACAACAGCTTCAAGGCCGGGATATGGCTCTAATTTGTCTGGAAGAAAACAAAACAAAGCTCATCTTTGACTGTGTTGTTGTAAGTTGTTATTGCGAGTGGCTTTCCTCAACAGAAGCACCGACAAGGGCCTCTGTGACTGATGGCTATTGTAAACAATGTAGGAATTGAAGCATATGCTCGTAACGAACAAATGCGCAATTTTCTACAATGATTTCAGTACAACTCGAAAATGGCATTTTTCTCTTGCCTAGATTTTCATATTTTGCACCAGTATTTTCTTTTGGGTTAGTTTAAAATCGCTAGTGGAGGAAAGGTATAAGAGCATTTAATTTACACACCTTGATTTTACAAATATGTGATCTCAAAAATCATTACACTGTCAGTGTGCATAGTAATACACATTGATCTTAAATAATTAGCCGATGTGACACAAATTTATCCAAGATCTTATCTATAAACAATGATCGCAAAAGTATACACATTATTCCTATTTATAAATAGTGTCAGTGATCATATTCATAAACAGTGCTCTTAAAAACCTATACACAATGTTTTGTTTTTAAAAGTCATAGTGATCTACAAAAAAAGAACACATTGATCTGACACAGCGATCTTACTGGAGGGATTGCCAGACTGGTTAATGGACGTCCAATACTCGTCCTTGGAAGGAAATAGCCCAATGGCGTCAACAAAATGTGATGTCACTCCAATATTCCACTGGTTCAACCGCTTGCTCACACGAGCCTGAATACATGAAATACAAACACGCACGGTTATTATGGATCTTATATTTTGAACCTTTACTTCATGAATATGCAGACAACATTTTCTTAAAATATGAATTAATTAGTTCATTTCCATGACAGACGGGGTAAACCCAGGACCAGTAGACAACCAGGGAAAATCCAATTCAGATCAGCCTGTTGTCAGAACGTAAATACACGAACGTATGTAGAAAATGGTTAGTAAGTTACGAAATTGGGACGCTTTTTCAAAAATAAAATGTCAGCGTCCACTCACTGAACCACAGAGAGGCCCGTACCGTTAACCTTCATGTAGTTAATACTTACCATTGACCATTGATAAGCCCTAAATGGTTGATACCCTACTTTATGATCCAAATATTTATATCATTTACAGTAGGGAAAACGGTCATTATTTACTTCGTTTCGGCAATGTTTCAGTCATTTCGGGTTGCCCGGCTTGTAACTAGTGAAGAAAAGCCACCAAAACAACCGTCTGAGTTGAATAGGCGGAAAACTGGGATAGAACCACTGCCCTTCCACACGCCACACAGAGAGTTCCATCCCTGGCGATGATGGAACCCACGGCAGTAAGGGTGTGAAGTGATTGCAAGCCGGAGGAGACTTAAATCATTCGGTCACGAAGCCTGTTTTATACGATTACGCGACAAAACGCAATGTAAATAATATGGACAAAAAACAATTACTTGCCATTTTTGAATATCTTATTACATAAAGTGTCAAAAAGGTTTATGTCAGATCTGGCTCAACATTGTTCGAACAGGTTTAGAGTGTTCAGTGTCTTACGCGTTAGAAGGTTAAATATAGTGATTCTAATACCTGTGTAACGACGGGTATTTCAAGACTCTGGAGGGCTTGTCTGGCTGTGGCCGTGCAGTACTGTATTGTGATGTTCTGTTCAGCCGCCGCCTGTCCCATCTGCATCAGCCAGTCCCGCCCCAGAGTGAGGCTTGTCTTTAGCTCCGTTATGTACCTTATCTGTATGTCTAACCAGTCCTGAAAATAAGGATGTCGTCAACCACGTGTGTGTCGTTTTTCAACTTAAATTGATTTCATAGGCCACTGATGCTCCAACTTCAGATTTACTGACCAAATTAGTATGGTCACGAACATGTGTGTAACATTTGTTAAGGTTTGGATACATACTCTTCAAAAAATATCTTAGAAACTGTATTTGTTTCAAGCGTTCTTTGTAAAGAAAAGGTCGTTACTCCTTAGTGACATAAGCAATGAACATGACTATTGAACTTTACCAAGATAACATTGTCATACACACATGTGTATTAAGTTTGCTGAGGATTTGACAAATCCTTTTCAAGAAAGAGCTTTGACAAAAGCTTCGGAATGGACGAACGGACGTATAAATGACAATATGCTAAGAGTATTGCTACCTTAATTCGTGAAATTTCGATTGCATATCTGTTAAACTAATTGATGATTTTATATGATAACTTACCACTTAAATGAAATAACACATTCGGATGAATAATAGTCAAAGGTGAAACAACTCTTCTGTTCTCTAACCGAACCCAGCTTCAAGCCCGCATTGTCTATGGCAGCGTTCAGCCGAAGACCAAAAGGTCTAATTGCTTTGGGTTTTTTCTCAAAGAGCACCTTATTATTGTGCAGGATTGTTAGAATTTGCCTTCACTTCAGTGATTTGATAAAGAGCCAATGTTTCCCTGCGAAGATACAAAGGGTTCCTTTGCTTCTGTTGAGAAATTTTCACTCGGCGAGGTTCTACAAAACTCCCAGTGCAAGTCGCAGTCCATGATGGTGGACCACGTCAACCATTTGGAGATATGATTTTCTGGCTGATCCGTAAATAATGCTACCATAATCAAGTTTCAATCGAACTAAAGCACGAAAAGGTGTAATTGAACGTTTCGGTTTACGCCCCTGTCAGTATGCGCTAATATTCTAAAGAGATTGAGGGCTTTAAGACAGTGAAGTTTTAAGAAATGTGATGTGAAGAATAAAGGATAGAGCTTTATCGAATATAACATGAAGGAACTTACTTTCATTAACAACTGGAATCAAAACATCGTTTAGTTTTAAAATCAGATCATCATGTTTTTTTCTTTGTGTGTTTGATAAAGAGATTTTAAACCTGTTGTCGGTGGTCCAATCTTGTAGTTTGTTTAAGCATTTTTAAAGCTGTCAAAAAAGGAGTATGCAACATCTTTGACGAGCTTCTTGATGTAAGTGATACATTGACATTTCATAGAAAGAAAGTTGACAAGGATAGGGAAAGGATGTCGCTTAGAGGTGCCGAGAGAGCTTGACTGTAGAGACAAAAGAAAAAAAGAATGAAAGAGATCATCAAAAGTATTTGGAGGATATCAAGTTGGAATCCATCATGACCTAACACGAGAAGCATATAGAAAGAAACCATTGGAGAGTCTGAAAGCAGAAAGAAGGACAGAAGAACTCTGCACTTATCATATATATTGATACACATCCCACGACACCCTCTGGGCAGTTCCCTGTAAGATTTGTTAATCCCATCAGACAACATATGCATCGTGATCGAGCTAAGGCCTATTGGGAAAGAACTATACTATTTCACCACGTTTAACAAGAAATCAAAGTACCACCAAGCCAAATTAGACCAGACAAAACGATTATTGGCAACGTTGCAAGCTTCTGAAAAAGTACCGACAGAAAGGTAAGCTAAACATCCACTCATTCTTACACAAAAGTAGATAGAAAGGTATTGCAGGACACACCCCATACAACACAAAACAGCCACCCAATCAGCACAGTCACACACGCATACACACATCCACACACACGTACACACGAGTC
>JAULCE010144201.1:0-12013 GCA_032359355.1 Macoma nasuta | reverse complement strand
AGTTATCGATTGAGGCCCATCCGATTAACCGATTAATCGATTGGCCATTTTTGGAACCGATTACCACCACTAGTTATTGCATAGAAAGTTGGTCAAGATCTGACACTGAGTCACTCGTCTGAACCGATTAGTCACTGTTTGATACTCAGACAAGCATCTTATCAAATATTAAGTAAATCGAATGGCGTTTGAAAATTATGCACACTTATTTGAGCTGACGACAATTTTAGCAGCGGGTGATGGGTTAAAACTGTGCTAATGATTAGTATCAGGCTAAGCATGCCCATACTTATAACTCCCGCATAAAACATCTTTACGGTCTTGGCGTCTAGATGCAAATTGCTCGGAACTCGCACGAGGGGTTTTCCCTTTAAGGAATAAACCGGGTGCCATTTTACATTAAGCCTATACTATCTATGATATGTAATACGCATTTGCAATAAAAGTATATAATTCTAGAAAAAACGCTTTTGAAAACATTATGGGAACATGCTTTATTCAACGCAATGAGTTCAATTAGCATCTACTACAGACGCTTCAACAGGTTCAGCTATGGAGTGAATGGTTAAACAGGCGGTATTTTAACAAGGCAGAGCACGTTTTGACGGCAGGGTAATAGTTAAGAAGATAGAATGTAATAAATAACTTGAAGCTAATTCCGCCTGGGTAGTCAGTAATATGCAATATCAATACTTCGTTATGATCAGAATACGTTTGAAACCTCTCGGCGCCAAACTAAGAATTGTCATCTGCAACCCATTGTAAATTTCAAAATTTAATGATATAAAGAACTATGATAACGCTATGCCTCATTCTCACTGTGCGTCTACTGCACGCGCGTGCTGCTTCTGTGGCCGAGTTGTGTGCCAACATGTGCGGATATTTGAAGTTGGTCGTGGCTGTTCTGTGAAAAAGTAATCGGCTCTTTGATGTTGGTCCAAAATGCGACGCAAATGTGCAGCGTCGCCAGATTAACAAGCGTTCGCCATTTAGTGAGCGCATGGTAGACATACGGTGTGCGGCATTATTCCAGCGATTGCATAAAAAAAAAAACACGTTGGTTGTGCAGTGTTCAAATTTACATCTGATAACAGTGTTAACCCTTATCCTGCCTCAAACAAAAATAGTCAGCTGAATTCTCGTCTTCTTGATCTTTTAAAATTGTTTAAATCTCCTCTTGAAAATTGAAAAAATTGATCGCGATCGGCCTGATAAGGGTCAAACCCTGCCTCGTAATCGACGAGCAGTTCTGCTGCACGTATCACAAACGTTAATGAAACAATAGTTCTATTATTTGGTATGTCCAACAGCCTTCTGTGACCGCCATCTTCAATTTTAACATGACAACATGTTTGGTCTGGTGTCAACCAGTTCGGATCCGGTTCAAATGCCGTGTATCTGAACGGGATCCACGATGTTTGCAAAACTAACCATCATAACTACAGTCGTAAAATAAGAGATAAAAATTAATAAAATATGAAATTTCCATTTCCAAGAATCGTAAAAACATAATTAATGTAATACGCAAATACGAAAAGGAGATAACAAGGTCTTGCAGGTCACAACACATACAAAACAGCCACCCGAACAGCACAGAAACTAGCACATTTACACACGCGCGCACAGACACATACACGCGAGCCCAAACATACGCTACATATAGAAGATACACATGGACATAAACAAACGTAAATCTAGAGTGAAGATAGGAGTACCGCCTTGGAACGGTCAGTGGCAAACAGGCCACTGTGGGTTTAAACCGGTTTAGGGGCACCCAACCTCACTCTTATCCCATCATCACCCAACCAGTCGTACAGTGTAAATAAACGGTATCCCCGTCCGACTTCTCCACAACATCAGTGATGGCAAATCCAGTTGTAAATTATATGTAAAACATAGAATTATACAAAACATAGACTGTTTTCGCCAATCATCAAATGTACTCAATGAAACTAACAAGAGTTTGAGCAGACGACAAATCCCGCGATTTAAGGTTTAAAGCTTTCATCTAGAGCGGATGCTGTCGATACAAGATTCAGACCCTGCTTTCCCTAACTTTCTTGCTCATTGTAATAACTTTATATAATGTATTTTCTTTATGGACCCCAATCAGGCTCGATTTTGCATAACGTGTCATATTTCTCTTTACGTATGCGATATATGATAAATGTCATGTCGAATATATTGCAAGAGAAAACAATGCATTTTGTACATTTCGAAAAAACACGATCCACCGATATCAATGTTGTTTTTTCTCGGATATCTCGCTGACATGTCTATACGATTCACGCAATACTTGGCATGTAATTATCGTCTAACATGGTATGTAATTATTCAGATATAGTTATCCGTTCTTTTAAATAACATGACATTTGCTTGAAGTATAATGTATTCTGTTATTGTTTGTATAAAAATACGCACTAATTAGATGATATAATGTCGGCGCCGTTCAAAACCAATCTTACAACATTCAAAACATCGTCTGTTAGATCCAGTTGTGCTACAAATTTTGAGTGGAATCATCCCAATTATGTCTGGAGCAGTTCATTAGAAGAGATTCATTAGCCTCTGATATATGTCTGAATTTTTCGCAATTGTCCCTTTAAGTAGACGCTAGGCATAAGTAGGTACCTTGTCCGAATTTCTTCAAAATTGATTTAACTTCAGCCTGACTGTAAAACAGCTTAGATACTGATCAGACGCCGAGTAATTCGACATCCAATCTGGGACTTTCGAAAAAACATTAATCCTTTTCATCGAAAACAAATCGAGCTTAACGCCAATCTAGCAGTTTGGGCGACAGGTTTAATACAAAAAGTAGAAAGTTGATCATGGAAGCTATGTCAAATAAACCTTACAAGATGCACATGTAAAGCTAGCTTACCCTGTGGGAGCAAATGAATGATTAAGCTAAATGGTCGTAAGAATGTAATGTACAAGTCGCTTTAACAGCAAATTGCTACTTCTACACCGACATTACAATCATACTAGTACAAATTTCGGTGGAAAAACTATTAATCAAAATGAAGTTTATGCCTAAATATATATATATAAAAAAAATTTGGTATAGCAGTTCAATTTCCACTGGCTCACATAAGTGATTATGCTAAATAGTCGTAAGAATGTATTGTACGAGTCGCGAAAACAGCAAAATGCTACTTCTACATATAGACGAACATTGTAAATAAATGTTAACCCCTGTCCGACGTCTCCACAACACTTATGATGGCAAAAACAATTGTAAAATATATGTAAAACATAGACCTATTAAATGCAATCATATATCTGGATCCACCAATCACTAAGGTACTCAATAACTAATCTGAAGTCAGAGTAACTGTTAAGAAGCCATTCAGGGTACGACAAAATGGACATAATACGAACATTCGACATCTTCCTTCCGTTACCGGCTTTGAGAAGTTGTCATCATAGAGTACTATGGACATCTTGTCATCGCACAGTCACAATTTTGTAGTTTGTAAATCACATCACCATAGTACTATGGGTGTGAAATACTCTGTCGCAGGAGTGTCTTCAAATTACACTTATACTTGCTAATAAGCGAGATATTTCGGTGATAAAATTTTGCAAAGGTTTTACGAAGTTTATTATATCTGTATCCCTGTTAAGGGAGCTTTTCAGTTATATTAAGGTTACGATCGTTGAAATCCTTAATGGAGGAACAGACCCTAGCGAATCTGATTAGTTGAGAAATATAAACCCCGTAAGATGTAAACCCGCTGGTCCACCTAAACGTATAATTTATGCAAACAGTTTTGATTTGGAACAATACACGAGTAATTCGGCGTCTGATCAGGTTCCAAACTGTTTGAATTCGAGGTAATACAATGTTCATAAAATTTCGAGACATTTGTTGTTGTTTTTGTTCACATGATTTGTATTTAGTTTGTTTTTTATCAGAGTTTAAACGGAAAATAGCGTTTCTCCTACTGTACTACTATTTAGTGTTTGTGGACATACTTGCTATTCAAATGTTTCTGTTACAGGCTCATTTGTTAAAATATTGATCAAAATAATTGATAAATTGATAAATTGTGAAACAATCTTTGATACCTTGTCTACCTTTTGAAACATTAAAGCTTGAGTAGAGGGTAATTGTATTTAAAATTTTGGATATAATTTTATTTCATTGATATATTTAATATAACACTATAATATACAAATATTTGATTTCTTGCATGTCTTCTAGAGTTGTGATGGAAATCGTATATATAATACGGGTAGAAAACAGAGTTGGCTATTTATCTATTCTGTTTTCCCATAGCCAAAGTATACAACATTTTCAATCTAAAGTTCTGATCTCTTTTTCAAAAGTATCATACCATCAAATTACCCTAACCCTTCTGCATCGAATTGGTGTTAATTTGTTTATCGACATTCGGGAACCCTATTTAAAACATCGTGGGAAATTGAGCATTTGCTTATCATGAGCAAATGCTCCATTTATCACAATGTTTTCAAAGTCCTTCAATATTTATGTCTTCCTTTCTCCTACATAATTGTCCTATTAATCACAAACGCTTCCCTGTGGATAAGTCTATAAATAGCATATGGAGTAAATGAATATTGCTTTAACTACAGTCTAGACAAAGATGACATCTAACGGGCACAATTTTACACGAGTAGTTCAAAATTAGCATCGCTAGACCGCTGTGATAATTAGGACTCGAAAAATAAAGCACGGCCTTAAAACGAAAAATCGGAGATATTATAATAGATCTTGTTCCGATATTACCTCATAAGGCAATGAAATTGAAATCCTTACCGGGGAAACGATTGCTGTGGAATAACGACCTCAGGTTGATGTCATCAGATGGTAATAATCTTCGAAACATTATCTCATTTGGGGAATTTAAGTTTAAGGAGAAAATAATTGTATTTTTAGTTTTGCATTGAATCTTATTTCAGCGATTAACTTTAATCTTACAAACAAAATGCACTCTAATCTCGTGATGTCTACGTTGAACGGACTATTTTGATAAGATCAGATCATCCGAAGTTCGAACAAACTCAAACCTCGGATAAATAGAACATTAAAAATGCTTCTCCGACACATAGCAACAAAGCAAACACACGTGTTTGGTTCATACTTTTTTCGCCTTTTGACGCCTCTGTAGCGGTTGCTATTGAAAACATAGAGGGCAATGGAGCATTTGCTCATTATGAGCAAATGCTTCATTTTCGACTATGTATTCAAAGTTATTCAGAATTGATTTTTTTTCTCATAGAACTCGATCTTATTTATTATGAACATTTCCTTGTGGATACGTCTAAAAGTAGCATTTGACGTAAAGGGTTATAACTGGTAACTTAAGTCTAGATGAAGACGACGACGCGACGTCTAATATGGTACAAGTTTACACGAGTAGGTCAACATTATCATCGGTGGACTACTGGCTACTGGGATAATTGGTTAAGTCTCGGGAGATAAAAAAAGCCTTTCAAATGACAAATCAGAGAGATTCTGTAACAGATCTTTCTCCGACGTAACCTAATTAGACAATCAAATCCTTACGGGAAAACAATTGCTGGGGAACAACGACCGCAGGCTGGTGTCATCAGATGGCATTTTTACTGATAATCTTAACCCTAAGCCTGCGTTAAAGAGTATTGCCACCTGCTTAAAAAATTGTCTGCTTAGTTTTTCATATCGTCCGATTTTTATTTCAAATCGGTGTGCCATTTGTCTGAGAGTCAAATAACCTGGAACACATAACTACAACATCAAACAATCAATGCTCTTGTCGGGTTAGTTTTTGATGCAAAATTTAGACATCGTATCACTTATCACTTTATGACTTCCAAAACAGACCCCTCGAGAAAAGTGTATTTCTGATTTAATGACAAAACATAACTTGTTTCAGACATACAGAGCAATATCTTAGATTCCGCTTCATGGTGATCCTTTCCTATCATAAGTAAATGAGTCGCTGATCGGAACCTTGCTAAGATTTGCTTGAATTCATACGGTAAGTGAATACACATTTTTTTGTCTGGTGTAAGACGTGTTTTATAAATTAGCTATGTATCAATTTTGCTAGAACTATTTTATGACTCGGCCTTTTTTGTTTATGCGTATTCTTATTCTAGGCTGAAACGATTTTATAAAAAGAACCGAATTTCCGGCATCCCGTGCCATCCGAATATATCCAAACCCTTATGAGAATAATAATTGTTTAACAGAGCTTAAAAAAGTGTTTTGATCCACATAATCTAATATTTTTTAACATTTTATAACATTGACGAGGGTATCTCTTATTATCCATCTGTAAAATTGAAATCCAATATCTAATATAAGAAGTCATACAAGTTACATATAATGGAAGACGGCTGCATTCTACAGATACAAATACCTAAACTGTATGTTGGGGTAGTAGACAATATTGTCTACAAAACCTCGGGTGCACCTTTCAGATCCGTAACTTAAGATTGGCTTTACCATACTACCAAGAAGCTCTAACATACTATTTGGATCAAAACATCCATATGCCCTTTTAAATTGAAATCATATTAGTTCTAATGGGTCTTTGAATAAATGCCTACAATTGACATCGCTGTTATACATAAACGTCATCTATACATAGATATACATTATGTAGACAGCCATTGCAATCAAAATAGAAAACGCAATTGATATTTTCTTGCTGCAGTATCTTTTCTGACATCCTGAGGTTACACAACCCCCATACATCTGCCAACTCGGTATTAATATGTATCTATAAGATGATTTATTGAACCTGAAAATAAAACTAATTAATAGATTCTGTCGCAGAACGAATCATTCAACTTTTAAATAAAGTAAACTCTGAATGTTTAAGAAACAATGAGCGATTCATTTCTGTTCATTAATTTTCTCTGTTTAATTTTAAAGGCTTGTCGACGGCTTCATTTAAAAAAGACCGTTAATGCCACAGTACGGGTACTATTTAAATTGAAACCGGAACCAACCGAATAGGAACCAGTCCGGAACCCAATTGAGTCGGCAGCATCGTGTTTGGGAAATATGGCGTGTAAACCTGTTCTGGACTCTCGAAAATCGCAGGATACGCATCATGTAGTTTGTGAGAGATTTTTACCGCATTAACTTTAATCGCAACCGACCCGCGGCGAATCGGAGCAGAGCCGGTGTTATGATGAATATGTATTCGCCTCGAATTTGTACTCCAAAATTTTACTGCTAAAGGAGTACATATTTTTCAACGAATAGCTACTCCCCTGGCAAAAGTTCCATAATACTATGACTCCCCTCGCGTATAATAAATATTCCCCATAGAAAAATGACTCCCCTCGATAATTATATATACCCCGGGAACTTTGTTTCGATGGTATACTGGAATTGACTTGACGGTTGGTCGCTCGATTCGTCGGTCCTTCGGGCGGTTGTTTGGTCGGTCCGTAAACAAATCTGTGGTTCGAACTATTTCTACCGACGTCTTCTATAGTTTGTGTCGAGCCCTCTTTGTGGGAGCAAGACATAACCGTCTTAATGTCTGTTGAGTGTATACGTGTGCGTCCTCGCGTACGTGCGTGCGTGCGTGCGACCGGACGTCCGTCCAACCTTGTTTGGAATGTAACTTCCTTGCTGATTGAAGGATTTTCAAATAACTTAGCACAATTTTTTGCTGTCATTAGCCGATGTGTCGCATACAACAACCAGGTATCTACCTACCAGGTCAAGGTCACAAATGGAAATCTTTGGCAAAATTTAAGACTAAAAAGGATTGTCATTGCTGTAACTTCCTTGCTGATTGAAGAAATCTCAAATAACTTGGCACATTTGTTCAAAGTAATGAAAATATGTGTCTCAAGCAAGAAGCAGGTCTGTAGCAACAATGTTAAGGTCTTAAATTCCGGTCAAACGTCAACATTTGGACGAAAATACAGTCTTATCAGGGCATGATTTCGACACAACTTGGCATAAAGGTTTACCTTCATGAGACAGTGTGTTGCGTGATGAGACGATATGTCGCGTGCATAAACTAGTTCTGTAGCAAAATGGTCAAGGTCACAATGTGCCTGATCAATGCACATCTCCAATGTGCCTGATCAATGCACTTGTCGATCTTTTGTGTTTCCATCCACTTAGACATTCATTTCAAACTTGGAACACCAGTATGTAGTGCCAATGGCAATTGACAAGGGACACAACTATAACAACAGTGTTGTTACTCTTGCGAATGTGGAGCTAGACATGTGTTCTGTGACCACCCTTGTTAAGGGATTCCAATAAAACTTCTTACACCTGATCAACACCAAGAGTACTTGTACTTTGTGCCCGGCTAAGATTTGTAACAAGAATTATGACCCTTGGAGATGACCAAAATATACAAAATAGTTTGCGGAGCGAACTTCTTCTAAACTTTGAGAGGGATTTCAATGAAACTTCTTACACAGAGTCATCATCAAGTGTAATGGTGCAAGTCGTACTTATCAAGAGTACTTCGTCAAAACGTATTTTTTGTCTCTTGTTCATCCTTTGTAGAGTTAAGTGCCATTTAAGCTCAAGTTTTTTTGTGACCAGGTCAGTGGCACTAAGTGGACCAGTTTCGGGTATGACGTAGACTGGGTGTTTCAGACACTTGTATCATTTTGATATGATTATGGGAATAATGACTAGTGCCAACGCGTGGTTACGCAATTGTCTTTGAAGGTCTAGTTTAACCATCTTTTACACCCCCTCCCAAAAGTGTATTGTGTATATTGTGCAGCCTTTCACGTGGGCATTTTTAAATTATGTGATTGATCTAATATTGCAAACTGTAGAAGAAAGTATAGCATGCGGAGTCTAAAGTATAAGCTAATCGAGCTTTGGAAATTGAATTTTGATGATAAATAAACGCGTTTCACAATTCAAAACATCGCATGGTGCAGGCATGGTAGATGTAGATGGATATTTTTTTAAATTACTATTCTTTTATACTGTTAATTACCAGCAAAGGATTTTTTCCAAATATTTCATTATAGCGACTCATATTAACCGATCTTGGGCGGATCAACGCGGATGGATTCGGCTTCTAATCTGACTCCAAACTGTTGTCAAAGATTATCACGCTGAGTTCCATTTCGCATAAGCGGTAAAACAGTTTCCGTTCTGCATCAAATAATCAGATATTTATTCACGTGAGTTTTATTGAGACGGCAAAAGTACTTGTGTTCACGAAAAGAAAGGCCTGATAAATGGAGCTCTCTGATTGACCTACGCCATCCAATTATTGAAAACTGTGGTTGAAATTGATTTAAATAAACATATTATTTTATTAAAAAGTATACACGTGTGTATAACTACCGCACACTAATCTCAACATTCACGGAAAAGTTCACTTTGAGCATACAGGTAAATTGCCGCTATATCGATTGACAATCAACAACGTTTTCGTTACGCATTTCGCTTTTCTTACCTATCATCAATAATAACATAAACACCAAACCGACAAAAATACCGTGCGCCATGTATAAGAGATGTATGTTTAACAACAATGTGATTAACTAGAGGGATCGTCTTCGAGCAAAGCCGAAAAACAGATGTCTCCCCATAAAACTTAAAATAAGAGACAAGTATTTATCAATTCATAATCATTGTGGCATTACTAGTCCTTTCATGTGCGAGGTACTCAAACTCAAATTCCATCCAGTAGTTTTCATGGTATGCTCCAGAGAAGAAAAGGTACCCAAGGGCAATAACTCGGTAATTAGGTAAATTAGAGTTACGGTTCTTTTACACTGCCTTCCTCTTATTGAGCATTACCATTGTATGAAGTTTTATCAGATTCTATCCAGTAGGTTTCATGGTATGCTCAAGACAAGAAAAAACAACAAAGGGCAATAACTCTGTAATTAGGTACATTGGAATTATGGTTCCTATACACTGCACTTTCTCTCATTGAGCTTTACGACTGTATAAAGATATATCAAAGTCCATCCAGAAGTCACGATATACTCTGGACAATGTTTACACTATTAAACAATTGAACAAGGGGAGATAAATTGGCAACAACGTGGCCCAGAGTAATAACTTTTGCAAGGTATAACTTCACATTGCCATCTATTTATGTTCCAAGTTTCAATACATTCCTTAATGTAGTTTATGGGTTCTTCTCTGGACAAAGTTTACACATTAAGATATTGAACAAGGGGAGATAACTTTGCAACAAAGTGGATCAGAGTTATAACTCTTGCAAGGTGCACAACTTCACATTGCCATCTATCTATGTTCCAAGTTTCAATCAATTCCAAATCAAAATGTTGTTTCCGAGTTAGGGTATGGGACAAACAAATTGTCAGAATAATAATAATATGAATAATAATATGAATACGAATACGAATACGAATACGAATACGAAAACGAATACGAATAAGAATAAGAATTATGACAAATACAGTATGTCTCCCCCTTTCAGAGAAGGGAAGACATAATAATGACAGAGACAGTATGTCTCCCTTCCAGAGAAGTGAAGACATAATAAGCAACTGTGGTACACATTTTTGGTTATAAAGAGAAAAACGTTTTTTGCATTTTAAAGAAACTAAAAACCTTGTAGAATATGTACTCCCCAGGGGAGTACATATTCTATGACAGGACCCCATTTTCGACGGTCGTTCCATATTCTACGTAGAATATAGCTCGGGGAGTACATTTTCTACGTCGAATATGGCCCGGTGAGTACAAATTCGAGGGGAGTACATATTCGTCATTACACCGACAAAGAGCCCAAATTAACCCGTAATTACACTTATCATGATGAAATAAAATTCCTGCGACTTATGCTTTTCAAGATAATTATTATAAGTCTGTTTTACCTAAAGATCATCCTGACCTAATCCTTTAACCTCAAATCCTTAAAACCATATTTTCCTTCAAAATTCCAAAATGACGGAAGGTCACGTGATATGAATATTAATATGCCTATGTATCTATGTACATATGTTACTACACGAATAAAGAAATACTACGAATGTGTGTGTAAGTGTGATGTTGAGCCTAGTGGTTAGTGTCGATGACTGCAATGCCTTTCATTTTCCCCCGCGTTGGTTAGAATCTCATTATGAGCAGATAAATAGTTTGATCTGCAATAAAAACAGAGAATGTTTCTATTCATGTTTGTTCATTTCCCCCCAAAATATTTATTTTCATAATTGGTATTAGCGGCATGCTATTATTTTCGGTAATACTAGATGCAAAAGTAAAAAATGACAATTCCCTCACTGACAGTGACAGTTTAAGATTCGTTGTCTGTTTCAGAATTCAACGTCAAATGTTCCTCGAATTCTGCAGTCCAGTTGCTTTTTACGTCTGTAGTATGAAGCTACATTGCACACATACCTCAGTAGTAATACATTGTCCACATGTCCAGCGAGTAACCAATACGAATACATTCCTTCAAGTTTAATTAATCTAATTCATCTAATGATAGATACGTACAAAACACACGACTATTTCGTGCATTTGTACATATGCAAAATAATATAAAAAATATATAAAAGAAAATGCTTTAGTCTTGAGCGGGAGTGGAACCTCCACTCCAAATATTTCTGAAAATGTACAACCACTCTACTACCACGGTAAACTTCTTCTATTTTTATTATCATTCAAATGTATTGTATACATATTTTGGTTAAACCGAGGTGTACCAAAATGCCCGTTTACCTGTGCGTGCATTCTTATGCAAACTAGCGTCAGTCCGGACGGCTTCCGAGAGCGACCGGAAAATATTCGGGACACTTCGCCGCAAAACATCGTTGACTTCAATCAACATAATCACTGATAAATTTAACTTTTTTGCCATTTTTATTACGATACATTCTTTTTGGTTCTATATTATCGAATCAGCACATTTTTTGTATTGCAAAAAAGTATTTTTGAGGGGAAACAATTGCATTAAATCATCTTGGTTTACAGTTTTACGTACTTCGTTTGATATTAACTCTTTCACCGCCGTAGTCGCCTAAATGCGCCATTGAAAATAGTGCAGTCCAAGATCTGACGCCGCCTTAT
>JAULCE010144090.1:0-12013 GCA_032359355.1 Macoma nasuta | reverse complement strand
TGAGATAACATTGTCTTTCAATTCACAGGCATTTGCATTAGTTATGTATCTACTTAAGAAACTATTATTCAAAGGGGATGTCCTTATAACTTTATTGTTTTTTAAAAAAAAACTATATAACCATTTATAAAACATTTACAGAGACTTATTACTGCGAGAAATGTCAAACGAACTCGATTTAACCGGCTCATATTGCTTTGGCGTACATTTTTGTACTTTTGCTATTCTATATTTAGAATTGTGTTATTGTATTCTATACGTACATCGCCTCTTTAGCTAATATGATTTGGTTCTAGTTTTTTCTAGTGTCGATGTTGAATATTAAAAGCATTCTGAGCAAATAGTTGTTAGGCCTTTGTGATTCACAAGTGTTGATATATTGGCACCGGCATCTGCCGTGGATCGTCGTGTTTCTCCATGTTAGGTGTTTGTCAAACATTTCACGCACTTTTTATTACAAACATCATTATTATGTCAGTATATCCATGTGTAGATGCATACAAGGTGGTGCCAAATACAACTTTTAAATGATGAATCAACTTTAGAAACAATTAGTGAAAGTAGCGGGTGTACAGATACAGATACACGCTGGGTCTTCAGTTAAAATTCCTCAAAATATTTCTATTTTTTCTGTACTCCAACCTGTAGTTCGTTTAAAGACACTTAACCTACAATCGGCTTTTTCCTTTCATGTACCATCCATGTCTGTCAATAAATGCTTTCATAGTAAGTAGACCTAAAGTAGTTTTATCGCCTATTAAACTCATCCATTAATCAGCGGTTGCTCTACAAAAGACACAGAGTGTATCCTAAAATTTACAAGTGTAGTGTGAAGAAGTGAGGATGCTGTAATTTCTTATCTTGTAAAAGTAGAAAATAAATCATGCAATATATGTCAAATACACTCTATAAAATCCACATCTAAAAGCTTATTTACCCTGTGGGAGCACATTAATGATTAAGCTAAATAGTCATAAGAATGTAATATACAAGTCGCTTAAACAGCAAAATGCTTCTTCTACACCTACATTATAACCACACTGGTTCAAATTAAAGCGGATATAAGAAATATAGATAAAAAATGAATTTATGACTGAATATAAAAAACAAACATTGAAGTACTAATTAACAAAGCAATATATCAAATTACTACTCCGACACCAAAATCCCACTAGCTCAAATTTCGCGAAGAAGAGTTGTCAAATCATATGTAAAACTAAGAAGAAAAATTAAAGCTTAGCTGCGATTTAATAAACAATTATAATGCATATCAACTATTCAACTATTCTATCTACAGTTAATGGAAGAGTTTTTAGTGTAAAGTTGCCTTTAGATGTTTCGTGAAATATTTCTCATATTATCTATGGCTTAAATTGAAACGCCCCAAATTGTTGTATCCAATATGTTGGACAAACAGGTCGCGCTTTAAAAACACGATTTCGTGAACATTCTTACCAATGCCGCAATAATAAACTCCGTTATTTCTTATATCAACATTTTCGACGATCTGGACATACCTTTAAAAATATTACAATTCAGCTTGTAGAACACCTGTCCTACGATAGGGCTGCACTATTAGTTTTAAATCTAAAGCTAGGTTTATTGCTGAACTTTGTTGGATTAAAAATTTAAAAACACCGTTCCCGTTCCCTTTAGGCTTAAATGACAACATTTTTCATGCTGGAAATATTTCTAAAGATCCTTCTGTTGATATATTTTCTATAAGAAAACGTAAATCTAAGTCACATGGCATTCGCAAAATTGGTTATATTAAACGTAAATCTTACAGACATATGTCTATGTTGGACTAATACAACTTTTGTACAAAGTTACACTCAACATGTTCTTAGACCACACGTTGATACCGAATCTGACCACAAAAGGTCCTTTTTTGAAAATTTCTTTCATTAATAAAGGAATTGATTTCATTGACTTTCAAAGCAATTTTAGAGATGAAAATATAACTGATTCTATTCCCAAACACTTCAAAAACAGAGCCACCGATAATTTGCTATAAATATAATAAACCGATAAGAAGCATTATTTTCAATCACAATAAAATCGTTTCAGATCTTAATATTGATGTAAATGAATTGTAAATCCTCTAAATTTTGATACTCGCCGGCTAGTCATGATATTACAGGCAACTTTAATATTATTTAAGATAAACGTCTTCTGAACCTACTAAGTAAAGGCCCTAAATTTAGAATACCTTCTACTATAGATTTTAATTCCTGTCGTATTCAGATTGCAGAGGCCTTCAGAATTTCAGCATTAATTGGTGCCGTAAAAAGCATGCTGAGTTAAACGCCCTGTCAGAGTGGAAATAACGCTTTTTTTACATAATTGATAAACGTATTACCTTTAACAACTCTAACGGACATCTTCTTTCTCCTTAACCCAAAATTTCATACTGCCATCTAAGGAAAGATTTACAAGATCTTCATTCCAAATATGTTTTTGTCCCAGCTAATAAAGCGTTGAGTAATGTGATCAGTATTTGACGATTACATTATATTGATGTTTTAAATCAGGAAATTATAAATACTCAATCATATATGTCTTGGCAGATGTCTGAAAGTGCAGTTGTGTCTGAACATGTCACAAAGTGTGAGCAGTTGAGAACAAAGATTGATATTACACAACGCAAACTCCCTACTATGTATTGGATACCTAAACTTCATAAAAAAACTTACAACGCTCATTTTATTGCTAATTCAACTTCTTGGACTACTACTAATCTATCAGTACTTTTAACTTCTTGTCCGACCAAAATTAAGGAATATGTAACTCGTTATTGTGAGAAAACAAATCAAAATTCAGGAATGAATCTCTTTTGGTCAATTTAAAACTCTAATGAAGTTTTGAGTGAACTTCAAAACAGAAACTACCTAGCATCTACATTTAGCACGTATACTTCACTTCCGCACGATCTTATTAAAGATAAATTAACCAATTTTATTCAAAAATCTTTTGCTCGGGAAAAACGATTATATCTGGCATGTAATACTGAACTATAGCTTTCTTTACAGATGAACACTATAGTCATTACAAAATGTGGACTTGTTCGGAAGTCTGTGAAGCACTTACCTTCCTACTGGATAACGTTTTCGTACGCTATGAGAATGCCATATATCGTCAGGTTATTGGTATTCCTATGGAAACGAATTGTGCACCCCTTGTTGCACATTTGTTTTTATAATGAGAGAGATTTTATGTTGCGTCTTAACCCTGTGTCACAGTCTTATGTTATAGCTGCCCTATTAGCAATCCTGTGACAGGGTATTTCACACCAAGAGTTAAATGGTGATGTGATGATTTACAAACTTCGTAAAATTACTGGACATGCCAATTCTAATACTTTGTTTAATAAACGTATTCAATATCTTATAAAAAAAGGTTATGATCCAAAGATATTACAGCGTACTGCATGTTTGATGGTCAACCCCTTCATAGTGGGTCATCATGCTTGGATTCGATTGTGCTATGACAGGATGTACATAGTACTCTATCTATAATGCCAACTTTTCAAATACGGTTACAGAAGGAAGTTGTTTTATGTTCGTATTGTGCCCATTCTGTCGTACCCTGAATGGCTTCTTTACAGTTACTCTAACTTCAGATAAGTTATTGAGTACATTAGTTATTAGCGGGTCCAGATATTTGATCGCATTAAATAGGTCTTTATGTTTTACTACTGTTTTTGCCATCACTAGCGTTGTGGAGAAGTCGGCCAGGGGTCACCGTTTATTCACACTGTTCGTCGATAAGGCTGAGAATAGGACAAGAGTTAGGTTGTGTGCCCCTAAACCGGTTTAAACCCACAGTACCATTTCTGCTGCTGACCGTTCCAAGGCAGTTCTCCTATTTTCATCCTTACTTTATGTCTGTTATATATGTCTTTGTGTTTGCCTTCATTGTTTGTGTTTGGAATTGTATGGGGGAATATATGTAAAACAACTCAAACACCTTTTGATCTGCATTATAATTGGTTATTCAACGGCAGCTATAAGCTTTAATTTCCTTTATTTTTTCTTTATTTTCTTCCTAGTTTTACCTACGATTTAACTACTCTTCTTCACAACATTGGAGCTAGTGGGATTTTGGTGTTGGTGAAGTATTTGATATATTGCTTTGTTGATTAGTACTTCAATGTTTGTTGTTTTTTGGTTTTATTTTTTTTAATTATTTCTGCCTTAATTTGAACCAGTATGATTGTAATGTCGGTGTAGAAGTAGCTTTTTGCTGTTTTAGCGACTTGTACATTACATTCTTACGACTATTTAGCTTTATCATTAATGTGCTCCAACAGGGTAAGTCAGCTTTTAGATGTGAATCTTGTAGGGTGTATTTGACATGTCTTGCATGATCTATTTTCTACTTTTAATAAAAACCATGGGAAATGGAATTTTGCCCATTATGAGCAATTTCTTCATTTCCCACAGTATTTTCAATACCATCAAATTTGGAATTTATACATTTGCAAAGATATTCATCCTTTTCTTCAGTCATTTTTTTGTGGATGGGTTTAAAATAGCAGGAGTAGTAAAGGGTTAAAATGATCACTTCTCTAATGTTTTCCTCTGCTCTCCTATGTAGTTGCTATACCTGCTATATAGCTCTGTTCAGATAGACTTCCTATGGACACAAGGTCCCCACCATACACCTGACACTGAAGTCTTGCATCAATCCACTCCAAAGGTTCATCAGAGAACATGTAGCAGCTGTCTGATAGGGGATTACTTTCCCAGCCAATGCCACACTTGACCATCCAGTCAGCTGAGAGGGAAACAAAAGCATGCAGATTACAACACCCCATCTATCTTCATAACTCCCGGTTACAATTATGCCAACTAAATATATATGACAGGACTGAACACATTGAGTAGAAAGAATACCTGAGTAAGAAAGAAACTAGCTTAATTTACTTTACATTTGACATATACGTTGGTCATCCAATAAATTGCGAGACTTGATTCACAATTTTTAAACTAATGAAGGTATTGAATTTATTTTATGTATAGGCCTTACGTCAATCTTTTATGTTATTGAACATTTTGACAAGAACTGTCGCAAGACAGCACACTCGAAGACTCTGGGTTATGTCTCAATATATTACTCTTGATAGGTTGTAGAAATCTCCTTAACCTCAGCTTCTAAGTCTAGAAATGGACACTATCTCGATCAAACGGCCAACCACAGTTACCTGCCTCAATTAAATGGAGTAGCAGGAAGGCTTTGGTGGAGATATATCCAAATACAAGTAACACTTACTGAGATATTAACTATATGGGGCATAACTCACTCAAAATGATAACCACAGTTATCTTCCTTGATGTAATGGAGTAGTAGGAAGGGTGTGGTAAAGTAAAATCCCAATACAACCACCAGTTACTGAGATATAAACTAATTTCTAGGTTGTTCAAATCTTCTTAACCGAAATTACTAAGCCCACAAAGGGCCATAATTCCCTCAAAATGCAAACCAAGGTTATCTGCCTTGATGAAATGAAGTAGTGGGAAGGCTGTGGTGACGTAATTTACCAACACAATAAGCTGCTTATTTCTAGGTTGTACAAATCATCATAACCGAGACTTCAAAGTCCAAAAAGGGTCATAATTCATACAAAATGCAATCGACAGTTACCTGCCTTAATGAAATGGAGTAGTAGGAAGGCTATGATAGGGTTATATATAAAGACAAGCAACATTCACCGAGATATATGCTGATTTCTAGGTTGTACAATTCTTCTTAACCAAAATTTCTAGGTCAATAAGGGGCATAAATCACTCAAAATGATAACCACAGTTATCTTCCTAGATGTAATGGGGTAGTAGGAATGGTGTGGTAAAGTAAAATCCCAAAACAACCACCAGTTGCTGAGATATAAACTCATTTCTAGGTTTTACAAATCTTCTTAACCGAAATTATTAAGTCCAAAAAGTGCCATAATGCATACAAAATGCAATCCACAGCTACCTGCCTTGATGCATTGAGTAGTAGGAAGGCTATAATAAAGTTGTATTCAAATACAAACAATAGTCACCGGTATATAAGCTGATTTCTAGGTTGTACAATTCTTCCTTACCAAAATTACTGTAATAACTCTCCATATTTTTTGAATAGTCGAGCTAAAAATAAACAAAGGTAAATTCACGTTGCTTAGCAATCAAAGAATGCTATATTTTTTAGCTTGGCCACGTTTGAGTAAACCGTTGCCATGGTTACAGTGTTTGTCCAATTGTTACAATGATGGTACAGAAATTAAGCATGGATGGTTCCTCATTCATCTTTCAAAGAGATAGCCACAAAATAATTATTTCGTTTAATTTTATAACGAAGGATGCAATTATTTCGACACAAAATCCTCATTTTTTGCTAATCAATAAGCTCTAGACATAATTGATCATATGCTTTCAAAAGGAGACATGTACTATTTTTTGTAACTAACAAATATTTAACACATCCAATAGAGTTTCAGTTTACTTGAATAATTAATTCATTTTGCATTGCTTAGCAATAAAAGAACATGCATATTTTTATTTTGAATGAAAATGGACTTTCGATGCTAGGCAACAGTTCTTTTCTTCCATTCTGTTTTTAGTTGCGTTGACAACCACTGTGATGCCAATATATGCTTATAGGTATTTCAGTACCAGTAAACCATATTTATAAATAAAAACATGCCGAACGCTTAACAATGCACCGCATTTAGTATGTTAAAATGCCAGAGAGCTGGCCAATTGCGCCATACATGCAATTTTCGGTGGCTTAGCATCAAGGCAATTGCATTTTGATTTAAATGTAGAATCAAGCATTTTATAGGAAAAGAGTTCCTTTTTCACATTAATGTGGACATTTACCGACATTTATTGTACTTTTAATACTGCAGTACTGCTATTTATTGGATGATCCTCGTATATATATAGCCCTTAAAACTTTTAAAAAATGTTAAGAATAATATTCTATGAAAGTCTAAAAAAAAACATATTTAAACTTTGTATAACCATACAGAGTTCCAATGAAAATTTTCCGAAATTATGTTATGACTAAGACCTTACCTCTTTTAAGTAACGTGAACATTTTTTTTAATCCTAAAGAATATCTTATAGTGCTTACATAATCATACGCCGCCATCAATGCGACTGCTGATTAAGCTATATGCTCTATGCACCTCAATAAACCTTGTTTTTTGCAGCAAGTGTCACCAAATATGATTCTTTTACAATCGACACGCATTACCACGAAATTGGCGGAGTTATTTTTAAAAAGTTAAATAATTCCAAGCTCATATAAAATTCAAATTTCAGGATATTAAAAATGTGATATCAATAGTCCCCCATAACAACCAAACAACAAAGTATTGCTTTGGTTCAGATTTTAATTTTAATGCATGGTTGAGATTGAACCAAGTTCGAGCTAACAAGGTAAGAGACTTTATTTCAAAAATTCCAAACTGACTAGACATACCGAGGAATGAGGTTGATAGAGAACGATATCAAACTGTGTAGACCCAGAATAATAATATAAGAGTGTTTAACCCATTTAGATGTAAGATGAATTTGGCCTACGTCGAATAACGTTTTTTCTTACGTTACAGCCTTCTAAAGGTTATCGTTTGGAAGACTGTTATGTAAAAACCGTAATTGTAGTAACCTTTGTAAACAACTCGGAGCTTGATCAAATACAGAGTAACTTGTCTGACACTCAAATTATACATATTCTACTACAGAAAGTTAAATAAATATATATATAAATATGAACAGATGACAAAAATATTGCAGACGAGAATTGTCAGTCTTTCAAAGGATATTGCTGACTGACCAACTAACCAACAGACAAGATAACTGCAGTTTATCCTAAACAACTAATACTTACAATGACGAGTTGGTACTGGTGGTATAAATTGACTTGCTGAAAATACAGTAATGCAAATAATTACTTTAACTTGTAAGACAGTTAAGTGGTTTCTGTAATAATCCTAAATCACTAGACAAGATTATTTTGACAAACAAATCATAAGTTTAAAATCATTGAATAGAATGACAGTCAAATTGGGTAGACCCTAATCAGACTGCTCCATAAGGATCAGTCTGATAAAGGTTTACACTATTTGCTACTGTTCTGTTTACCAACTATGTAGGGTAATTAAAGCATTAAAAAATTTTCATAAATACAACAGCTGAAAGGACTTTTGAAATTCCAAATCTAAATTGTTTATTAAAAAGAAAGACCATTTATCATTGACTAGAAACTAGATTTTTTTTCTCAAGTTTTAACTAGCTCAGTGTTTTCGAACTGCAAAGATGCAAGGGAAAATAAAACTTAACTTAGGACCTTAGCCAATATGTGTGCTAGGTCAACATTCGATCAAAAACCCTCTGACCACATGTTGGCCTCTCTCATTAAAATATGCCCTAAAATGTTTGGATCCAAATCAGAAAACAAAACTTCTTTGGTTTGATCTAAGATTAAGGTTTTTTAAAACTAAGATCAACATTCAATTATGAAAAACAATATTATCTTACTTCATATTTAAGGGTCACACTAAATTTAGTGCTGAAATGTTAACAACTTGTACATTACATTCTTACGACAGTTTAGCTTAAACATCAAGGTTAGCTTTTGGATGTGGATCTTGTAGGGTGTATTTGACATATCTTGCATAATTCATTTTCTACTTTTACCATATGCAGTATACACACCTTTTGGTGCACTGTAGCAGAGATGACTTTTGCAAAGAATTGACTCTTGATGAGCAAATGCTCCTGTTCTCTCAATGTTTTTTAACATCCGAAATTGGCCTTTTGTTCTCCTAAATATTGTTCCTTTTAATCAGTTTATTTCAATTTGGCAAGTGTAATCATAGTCTATTTAGTAATGGGAGTTGGGATTTAAGGAAGATGACTTACTGGCCAACATAGAGCAGATGAACGGCAGCTTGGTGGTGCAGACCACGTCGTTCCACTGTTGCTTGTATATAACCACGCAGCTCTCCTGGTGGTGAAAGTCATTCGGCTCCTTCGGGATCCAGTTTGTGTAGTTGGACTGTAACAAAAGAGATAAAGAACAGCTGATTGACCCGGTACTTATGCAATAAACAGAGTACATGTAGATCCAGATCAGGGTATGACCTGTGTGATTGTTGGATATGCTGGGCATGACCATAGCAAGCATGTCTTGAAGAAAAATTGTCTTATCTACATGCCGCATATTTTGAAGGTTCTAGGTTCTAACAAAAAGTAGGTTCGAAAAAACAATAGGTTGTAACAAACAGTAGGCTCAACCAAACAGTAGGTTCTACCATGGTGCCTCTATACATGTTATGACACAGCTTAACTCAATATTTCCCTACCTGGACGGTGTCATCATTCCACGTGAACACATTAATTGAGTGCCGGTCGTTCAGACCAATATAGTACTGCGTTTCCGTCAATATACCTACAACAATACATAAACCTTTATTACTCTAAGTTTTCAATCACCCAGGAGAAATACTGTTATGATCCTAAAAATCAAACAAGCTGACTTTGTCTAAACAAATGGATTCAAGACAATCGAACGGGGAGACAAAAAGTACATGTATGCATATTAATGAGCCAATGTTTGATTCTCAACAATAATTTCTTAACCATTCGAAATTAGTGGTTTCCTTCTCCTTAGATAATCTTCCTATTCATAAGTCTTCATTGTAATCGAGCCTAAATATAACACATTGAGTAAATTTTTTATAACAAAGGTACTGCCACACTACCTACCATTAAGGAAGACTTGCATGTCTGCATTTTCAACCCGGGCAAGGTCAGCTCCGGGGGTATTCTGGCACCTTAGCCTGGCTGTGAAAGCATCAGTTTGGCTGTCCGAAACTATTAGAAAGCAGGTGCCCGAATGGAGATTCCAGCCATTGGGACAACCAAACACAGCTAAAAACAGAACCAAAATATAAATGATATGGATAGCAAGAGCTTTCAGAGGACAGCACGCTTGACTATTAAAATGAATATTTCTAAAACAGAAATGACTCTTATATTAATGAAAGAGTTACATAACATATACACTGCAATGGCATTCTCTGTCAACAAATTATATAATAATTTTCAGATAGCTATTTTCAATACTTTAGGTAAAACACCCAGGAAAAGAAAATGAACAGAGGATAATACCTAAAGAAATATTCCACACAGAGTTGAGTTTTAATATTCAACACAACCTCTGTATGTCTTCCATTCATATATAGTCAAAAACTATTGCAAACAGAATTCCTTTTTTCATCAATAGTACTCCTATTTTTCCCGCCGGTATTTGAACTATTATGACTGACATGGCGGTGTAGAAGTAGTATATTGCTATTTAAGCGACCTATTCATTAATTGTTTTACATTCTTAGGAATATTTAGCTTAATCAAGGGATTGGATTGACAATCTATATTATTATTTCACTTCGGTTTAGGTTAACCAGTATGATATAAGTGTCAGTGTAGTAGACTGTTTATTCTAGCTCATTTGCCATCTTTGACATATCGTTGTGTGAAGTTTCATGTCGATATTAAAGGGGATATCCCTGTTAGGGTGCAGGGAGTGGATTGACAAATGCACACAATGATGCAGGGTATGGATGGACAAATTCAGGCAAGGATGCTGGAAATGGATGGACAGGTACACAAACGTATGTAGGAAGTGAATTGATAGATACGTATACGTAATGCTGCAAGAGTTGATGGACATATGCATGTCAAAATGCAGGGAGTGGATGAACAGATGCATGCAAGGATGCAATGAGTAGGTGAACAGATGCAGACAAGGATGCAGGGAATTGATGTACATATCCATGCAAGGATGTAAGGAGTGAATTAACATATTGATGCACACAGTGAAACAGGGAGTTGATGGACAGATGCATGCAAGGATGCAGGAAGTGGATGGACAGATGCATGCAATGATGCATGGCGTTGATTGACAGATACAAGCAAGGATGAAGGAGGTGGACGGACAGATGTATGCAATGATGCAATGGCATTGATTGACATAAACAAGCAAGGATGCAGGAAGTGGATGGACAGATGCATGCAATGATGCATGGCGTTTGATTGACAGATACAAGCAAGGATGCAGGAAGTGGATGGACAGATGCATGTAATGATGCATGGCGTTGATTGACAGATACAAGCAAGGATGCAGGGAGTGGATGGACAGATGCAGGGAGGCACACTCATTCAACAGCCATTATGTCAACTATGTCAAGCTCCAGTCAATGGGCTAAAGAAAAAGTATGTCCCTGATCAGATTCAACTTTCAAAACATGGTCCCTAATGTGTAACTATACTGTTGGCAATGTTGCTTTAATGTGACTTAGGTTTTGTTGGTTTGTTTGTTTATGTAGGTGTTTATGTCACTTCGAAAGTCTGTGCGCCACGCCTGGCTAATTACTAGTTGCGGGAGACCCCAGAAACCTGTCTGAGTGGTACAGACAGACAACTGGTTAGAACCACTGACCTCTCGCAAGTCGGCTGGATGGCTTCTTCACATAAAGATTTTCATCCGTTGCGAGGTTCGAACCCACAGCGGTGAGGGCCCTAAGGATTTTAAGTCGCAGGCTCTAAACCCTTGGCCTCGACGGACCCGTGACTTTGGTGCTAAGACTTTTTAATACCTGATGTACAAGAACTGGGTATACGGTATTGTAGTTTTGTAAAATATGTTAACCTAGACCAGAGGGATACTGTTGGAGCACTCTGAATAGGTTCTGTACCATTTTTCACAGAAATCATTTTGTGCAGTGACAAATTCTGATATTTTTAAAATATATCTTAAATTGAGTAGCTAACAGAAAGCATTTTGTAAGTTAAGAAATGTGTGGCCGATGGTCTAAGGCTCTATCTGTTGCATTTAAGTGGGGATTTAGTCAAGCGGCGAGGTGACTGACAGGTTGCCACTATAATCACGAGTCAATAGTTTTTTTTATGATTTTTCCCCCAACTAGGGAAATACGAAACAAGATCCATTGTAGCTCAGT
>JAULCE010143979.1:0-12019 GCA_032359355.1 Macoma nasuta | reverse complement strand
ATACTTGCTTCCGGTGGTGAACACTCACGTGTGGTGGTATAGAAATTTCTCCTGACTGACCTTATACCTGAACCTAAAACATGAACATGTTTAACTCGTAACTACATATGCTTTTTTTAAACTTATTCACAATAAAAGTATACGATGGAAAGAAAATATCGCGGCGAATTGAAAACACCGATTTTGATTGGCTTTGGAAAAACATGTGGAAAATGATAAGCAAATGTTCCTTTTCCCACAACGTTTTCAATAGTTTTCTGCTACAAGGGGCGTTAAAATGTGTATAATATAAATATATTATATGGAGCAAAGCGTTTTCAATGCTGAAATTAATTTCGTATTGTATCCTGGATTACGAAACGTGACACATTTTTAGGAAATGTCCTTGTTAAATGTCACCTGATTCATTTGTATAGTACACGAATGTCGCTGACGAAATGTCTATAGTGTCTTGGTTGCGGTTTGCCCTTTATCCCACCAAGCAACACCGTCATCCAGCTTGGACCCGGCTCAGACGCCGATGAACTCTGCATCTAATACGGGTCCAAGCCATTTTAACACTTGTAATATTATGCTGAATCCCAGATAATCCTTGCTTTTACCAAGTAACCATAAAATCAACATACGTCTTAAGGTAATACAGCGTGTGTACATGAGTTTTGCCTCTAAACTAGGGTCTGAAGATTGTGCGCTCAAATACAACCAAACTAGGCATTGAAACAAGCCAACCGCTTGCTACATTTCAAACTACCAACCTAAACATTATATTATTATTGAAAAATAACTTTGGTCTGTCTGATCTAGGTCCAAACCATTTGCCAAATGTATAAAAGAAAACAATAACATATAACGTGTAAACAGGTAAGAATAACGAATGCATGTACACTAAAATAAGGAACACTGAATATCTCAATTATTGCATGCACTGTTTGGTAATTCGAATTTATACAAAGCGTGCATGCCTAAAGTGTGCACTAGAGTTACATTCAACACACAATCCATTATTTAAACAAAGGAGGTCACGTTTTAAGTAAGATAGAAGCCCCAACTGACGACTATGAGAAAGAAAGATCAGATCTCGGCGCTACGCGCCTCGATCTGTTCTTTCTTTCACATAATCGACAGTTTTCGGCCTCTATCCTATACATATCAAAAGCACTAATAAAGTATTGTTTTTCCATTGTTCTCGTGCGTTTAAAATTGGTTTACTATTACTCAGTTCTGTAAAAGGGTGATCCTTAAATATTAAGAAAGCCAACTCATATTCAGAAAATTGCAGTCTCGGTTTTATTTAGTATGTTCACGAGTAGATTAAAATAAAGATGCAACACTACTTACGCCCCTTAGCACTGGCTAAGTAAGCGGTATTCAATTTTCAAAATGGCTGAAATTCGTGATCTCGAAGGATCAGATCGTATAACAACCCTGAGAATGAGTACGAGGCGACGTTTTAAGGCAGCCACACTGCACTTAACACGAATATACATAAATCTAAGAATAGAACAATACAACTGTCGATAGTTGTTGGCATTTACGTTAAGCTTAAACGAGAAACTGTCAACAGTCAAATAACTTCTTTACGCCAAACAAAATTATTAAAGAAAACCAGTCAAAATCATTTGTATTATTTCTGGATGCAAAGCAAACGTTTGATAGATTTTGGCACGAATGACTACTTTATAAGTTGCATCAGTCTGGTGTCGAACAATGTATATACAAAATATTTTGTCAGCATTTGTTCTTATATTGAAAACCGTTTACGTTATCGCGGGTATTTATCTGACTGGTTCCCTGAGCATTGTAGGATGCATAAATCTGCTTATCCCCCATTTTGATGGTGCGATGTGTAAGCATCATGAATGCGGATAAGAGGATGTGTTACTCGGTGTCTGGTCAGTATCTAATCTGCTGGGTTCAGACTCAACAAACTGCTTGGTCTCGTCTGGAAAAAAATAATATTGGACAGCTCAATCTATGAAAAACAATGGGTTAATCTATAAGCTTAATTAGGAATACGATTACACTCATTTACATACATTGTATCAAATTTCAGGTGTCCAAGGCTCTAAAAGATACACAACTGTGATAGCAAAGCCCTAATAATTATGTATGTATATGGATGGAAATAAGTGGACCCTATAGTTCATATCAATTATTTACCAATATAACTGCAAGACTGTAACGTAAAACCATAATTGCATTAATATTTGCAATCAGCATGGAGCTTGATCAGACGCAGATTTACTTGGCGTCTGATCAAGCTACAAGCTGTTTGACACTCAGATTGTACTAATTGTACAACGAAAGCTATACCTATTTAAATAGCAATAATTACCAGTGTACTTCCTAGGTGCTCGGAACTCAGGCACAAGGTCGCGCTTCAACACGGCACGGTCTGGCTCAGGTCATTGACAGCATGTCGCAGAGGCCTATTTAGTATACTTATGACTATTATCTTGCTTACTACAGTAACTTATTAAACTTACCAGGAATGAACTTGGCCTTGTGGTTGTGAAAAGACTCCAGGGACACAGATCCACGAGCACAACGGTATTTTGGAAGAACTACACCACCCTTCTTCATGGTCCCCAGCTAGTTGTAAAGCTCCGTGTCTCTGGGTCCTGGATACACTTGACGTGTCTCTTCTGTGACGCCCAGATTTCCGTCTTTTATCCTTGTCAAAGAGCGGAACGCCAATCATATCCAGGCATGCATCCCCCATGAAGGCTTCCAACAGCTCCTCTGCAAAAAATATAGAAAAAATAATGCAAGCACAGCAAGCATCTTATAAAGACACAAACACTATTTAAGTTTGATGTAATCAGATTAAGCTGAACACTGTTTGACCAGACACAAAAACATTATCTCCTTGTGTTCGATCTGTTTGAACACTTCTGAAAATTAGGTTATTTCATTATTGGTACATGTATCTATATTTACCCAAAAGACGCGTTGTTTCTTCTGTTCCCCGAGTCTGTCGCCGGCAGTGCAGAGCCAGATCCCTCTTTGTCAGCCTCCGAAGAATGTCATATGTGGATGGAGCAGGAACTTTCTTATTCAACAGCTCAAACCTCTTGGCATCACGTAGCTGGTGAAGGTCCTCACTGCTCCACACGAAGATACACTTCGACAACCGGGCTATGAAGACGGCATACAGCTGGTGAACGTCGGTTGTGCAACCAGAAGTGAAACGCCGCATGAAGTTTTCAAGTTTCAAGTTTCAAGTTTTATTATGCAATAACTCATAAATGAGCCA
This sequence comes from Macoma nasuta, assembly GCA_032359355.1. Lineage (NCBI taxonomy): Eukaryota > Metazoa > Mollusca > Bivalvia > Cardiida > Tellinidae > Macoma > Macoma nasuta. The sequence continues at coordinate 8,763 of JAULCE010143979.1, read as the reverse complement.
TGAGCAAAGCAACAAAGAATACATTATATATAATAACGGCATGGTAAGAAGTGCCAGATGTCAAGACGAACCTGCAAGTATGGCCAGGCTCGAAACAGCTTACTTGTCGGGGAGTCACCACAACAGTCCCAGTCTACATAAAGAACCTGTGGAGGGTCAATGTCAGCGGAAGCATAGCGCTTTATTACACCCTCCACCATAGGTCCTAAACCACCGAGTCCCTCCTGACAAGTAAGAACTGACATCAAGACCTGGCCATCCTCATTCCCGACATAAGTCACACATGTGGCTGTTCCCTTACTGTGGCCTGCCAATTTCTTTGCCATCTGAAAAACATATTGATCAAAGAAACTAAGTAACTGTAAACTATTTAACTAATATGTTTCTTAACCTTCTTCCTATGCCACTTTAAATAATCAGATGAAAATAATGATACTATAAGCAATGGGAAAATGCCATTATTAAATTGCTTTTAAACGATTGTAGGTAATGGAGCATTTGCTTGTAATAAGCAAATTTTCCATTGCCCACAATGTTTTAAGTAATTAGTCCCCTCATAGTATGATACAGAGATATCTCATGTCTAACTGTGGGGGAAAGTGTTTAAGTCATTTATGTTACCTTCTTAGTGGAATCCATCATCAGTATGGAGCCACACGTGGATATTATGGCCGCCTTCACTTCGTCCATGCGGTTCATCACATCGTTGCAGTACACCGTCTGCAACCAGTGGTACTTGGGTGTGGGGATCATGACAGGAGGCTAAGCAAACGTCCTAGACACAAGCAGCTTGGTGTCAGCAAAGCCCTTTCAGTCGGCCAGGTAGCGAGCTGCCTGTGTCAGCCAACGCTTGATGTGTTGCTCCTCCAACTTCCGCTGCAACTGGTGTGGGCTGTTCCCCAGACTCCGCGTGCGCAGGAGGGTGATGACACTCTCGTCACAGGCATATCTGAAATGACAGTCATTTTAAGTATTGCTTACTCAAAGAACTTCCTACTTGTTGAACTAATTTTCTTTACCAAAATCGTTTAAAATGAGGGCAATAGCTTACCTATAGGTCAGGAGCACTGGAAATTGTCGTCGCCGTGACATGTCAAGCTGGTTAACAATGACTCCACTCCAAGCTACATATTTTGACTTGCACTTTGCACACTCTAGCTTCTCTGTGACCATATTATAGTAGTCAGTCAGCCCAAGGACCTGGCGCACAATTGGATAAATGCCGGCTCCGATCAATTCCTGGTCAACGCATTTGTCGCCGACACAGAAGAGCCGAACCTGCCACAACCTCCTTGGCATCCAGACAAGCATAGAGTGCGTAAAGTACCTGTCAACATTAGGAGCATTGGAGGAAATCAGAGCTGGTTGAGGCGGATAGTACCAGAGCTGGGTTGGGCAGACTTCCATTTTCCCCCTGGTGTTGTGCCGTACCATAGCCTTGGACACCCATTTCCGATCCACCTCGTGCAGCGATGTCTTCCAGCGGGTACTCTTCTACAAAGTTTAAAAATATAACTCAAATTGGCCGTAATACTTTACAGCATTGAACGGCATTTTGACGCCTCTGTGTCAAAACGTATAAAGCATTGTGGGAAAATGAGCCTTTGCTCATTGCAAGCATACACTCCGTTTACAACTCTGTTTTCAATACCATTTACAATAGATTTTCCTTTATCCTTAGTATTCTTCCTTTTCATCATGTGCTTTCATTGTGGATTAGTCTTAAACATAACTTATAGATTTATTTGGAACAGTATTAAATTAAAACTTACTTCAAAGTGTTAAAAGATACATTACAATACTTTTTTATAATAAAACAAAAGACTTTTACTTATAATGTAAACATGCTTTACAAAAAGTACATTAATATTGCACCAGAGTACACTGTACGCAAAAGAAGAAAAACATAAGTAACTAAGCTGTTTACAAATTAAAGCTAGATCTAGCCTACAGCTGGAAAAGAAAGAAGCTGAAAGTACTACAGCACAATATTAATAAGTGAGCAACAATAGCTACTACAGTGAGGTAAGTGCATAGAAAACGTTTACCATCACATGTGAATAAGCAATTATCACCACTAGCACCATTTACGTGTATCTTATCCGTTTCTTTATCCAGGAACATCTGAATAAGACAGTATAATAAGCAATGTTGATATACAAAAAGTCGTATAATAATTATGTGTTAAGTAAGAAATACGGTTGCTTGATGCAGATGAGCTATGCAGAAAGCACCCAACAGAGAGCTTAGATGAGCTTTCTGCATTACTTTCTTTTTGCATTTCTAACCACTCTTCATTTAAAGTTGAGATGATGTGTTATTTGATGGCCGTTCAAGACAGGCTTTACTATACTTTAACGAAATGAAGAATCAATTAAAACATTGTGAAACATACGTTTAACCAACTTGCAATTAAATATTACATTAAACACATTAGGTATACCTGACTGTTGTAGAGTCTCCATAGACACAACTCTGCTCTCTGACAGTGGCTTTACTACTGTTTGGTGTTGTTATGTATGTGCTTAACACAGGGGTCGACTGCTATACAATCTAAATCCGATTTAATGGAAGGTAGTGTCGGTGTAGTGTTTAGCACATAATTTGTTTTCGTATGTGCTGATATCAATGGAATGGACGCATGCTTGTTGTTTGTCTGTGGTTTTCTGTACTTCCCATAGCATTGGTGAGCTTTCAGATGTGTATTTCGTAAGGTGTATTTGGCATAGCCTGCATTATATATATTCTACTTTTAACAGGTGAAGACTTGCTGTAGCAGGGGTCTCCAGATGGTCTGTTGAAGCTGCGGTCTGGCTGGACTCCAAGGCTTCAACCTCTGTCAACAGCACGTCATCTGGTAGATCGCCCTCTACGGATGTCCCCGAATCTATAAATGGAACACAAATATACCTTTGAAATGATTATGGGTTAAATTGCATGTCTATTGGCAAAAACATGATACAGGGTCTAGAGAAAACAAATTTTTTCACAGCACGTTTTATCAACAATTTCCTGAAGTTGCTGGTAAGCAGTAGCTGGAGAAACCGTCTTCTTGCGCTTTTCCTTCCGCTTCTGCTCTCGTTGCCTCTGCGCATATGCTGCCTGACCATCAGGGAATCCAAGGAGGTATGTCTACAAAAATATGAAATATTGGTCAAGTTATATTCACAGGGCTCCAGCTAGGCATGCATAAATGACACATTTTTTACCCATTTTCTATAAATCTTCACCAAACCCTATCGAGATACCACTCCTTAGAATCCTCTTGAACAGACGATTCAAATAAGTGGTCACTAGATAGGGTTACCGTCAAGGCCAATATAGGGCACAGGCTTACACTTTACTCTTATAAAACAGGCATTTATTGTCAATAGTTAATTATACTTACTCGAAACTCGCGTTTGTTGTCGTTCAGATCAGACTTTCCTGTATTACCACCCTATCGATCCACCTCGCACACTAAGTAAGTAACCCAGCCCATGTCATTCTGTGCGATCCAGTGAAATGTCGGTCCCCGATACTTTCCGAACTGGATCTGGCACAGACTGCGCAGAAGACATGAGTCAGTGTTAACCATTCTCCTCTGGGTCGCCGTCTTGACAGCCTGCTGGTGGACCTGCTCGCTTGTAAAGCACGGTACGGCATCCTTGGGCCTGCGTCTGTTGGCTACCCTGTACGACTCGGGGGTCCCTCTAAAAATGATAGATAGATAGATAGATAATCTTTATTTCCTACATAAGGAGAGTCCATGAGTACATACATATATACAATCTTACACGAAAAAGAACAATCAAAGAAAATCAAAGAAAATCAAACCACATAAAGCAAAAAATGAACAAGCATGTAAGACTGACAAGGCACACAGTCGAACTTCGATACCTCGTGCTCGGAGTGCTCACAATATGCTGGTCAAGCAAGTAGCTGACTGACCAAAACACATTTTAGGCTGTTGGTGTGAACGCACATTTTTTGTTGTTGCAGGACCCCTTCTGACAAGTCTCAGTTATAATAATTTCGAATGAATTCGGATTTACGTAACTAAGCCTTATCAAAGTAAAAAGTTGTCAAAAATTGTCAAATAATATCGGTGAATACATTTTTTAAAGGTAAAAACAGTGTAAAACATGATCAGTCGCTCATTATCCGAAGCTGATGAAGGCTGAACTTGATCTACACTGCATATATATCAATAAGTCATTTCCACATAATATCGCAAGTATAAAGATATACTGAGAAACATGAACTTTCGTCATAGTATCAAAGCTCATTCAGTTTGAAAAATATAAATCATGAGCTGGGTACGTCATACTTTAGAGCACAATGTATGCAAATGGCGTCATTCTCATATACCAAAAAAGGTATGTTGCCTGTTAAACATGTCCATTATCATTTACCCTTTCATCCGCTTTTCAGTATCTGAAAGAAAAGAATCTGATGCTTATTTTTTATCTAGACAAAATAATAAAACCAATTTTTAATATTTTGATGTAAGATATGGAACTTTAGCTCAAGACGAGCAAATGCCCTGACATCTACACTGTTTTCAATAGCCATTGGTTACAGGCACACAGGGAATGGCCGTTACTTATGTCAGCCGAATGTTTTGCTTAAATGTGTAGTTCACATGTTGGTGCCTTGCTATCATTTGTAATTGCTATGTAAACATATTGAGCAATCAAATACTTTTTTAAACATGATGAACTTAAATGTGCCTCTCTGGAGGAAAAGGGTTAATATTGTAACAAAAACACTGTAATCATTTCCTCTATTGGAAAAAAATTGGATTGTATTGATAGCATTGTAGAAAATAAAGCATTTGCTCATGCTCTAATTTCTCCAATAAAATCAAAAGCAACCAGGCATCAAATTAAAAGGAACTGGGATTGAGGAAAGAGCTCGGTAATATGCTCTATATATTCACATTTCAAAGAAGTATTTCCTATTAATAGTTTAATATAACCGTAAGCAATTTGAACAATGTGCATACAGATAAGTAAAGAGGAAATAGAAATACCGTCCAGCAGCAAGATTTACACATTTTACATATCCATATGAAATGGTGAAACTTATAAAGACAACAGTATGAGATCAATTACTGACTTGAATCTGGGTGTGAAATGTCACCTAATTATTTCATATTTCTATAACGGCACTTATACTACGTTGTTTCTAATGAATGTGATTTACCATATAACACGTGACTGAGCGAAAACTACGGTGTTTTATCGGGGGATAAAAAATTGGATTATTTTACTGAAATTTGGGACATTTTGGACTTATTTCTAGTGAGTGATGTATTTAAACGCATAATCGTGTATGTCGACGGTTGAAAAAGTAAAAATTGGTTGTGCAAATGAAAAAAAGCAAAGAAGACAAATAACAAAAGAAAGGCGGTTTCACCGTTAGTCAACACAGGTAAACAGCAAGCTTGCCAAACCGGTTCACAAAGTCGTTCGGACATAGTGGTCAGTGGAGACACTGGGGGTCAGAGTTCATACACATGTAGTAACCCGGCAAATGTAAACACAGACCTGTCAAACGTGTATGTAAACAATTCCATTCCAAACAGTTGTGTTTCCGCTGGTCCTGTTAATATGTCTTACTCACCATTTGCGGGACAACCAGGGTTTAACATACCGTATACACCGATGCAGCAGCCGCATCAGCAAGTCAATCCACAATAATGTGTGACACCAGGAGCCACTTCGCCGATGACAATGCAAATGACACAACCACCGCATAATGATCAGACACCGCCTAAGTGGGCACAAAAAATCATCGAAGGTATGAAAAAACTAGAAAATAAATTCTCAAAAATTGACAATATTGAAAAAACAGTTACCATGATAAACAGAAATGTGAGCTCATTACAAGAAAAAATTAAGGCAATGGATGGCAGAGTTTCGATAATCGAACAGTCGTGTGAATTTATAAACAAAGAACATGAAACAAACCGAAGCGAAATCAAAGAGGCTAATAAAACAATCAAAGACCTTAAACAGTCAGTAACGAAACTCCAAGACCAAACTAAAACTATGGGAGATCAGAAAGCCGCCATGGAAGAAAAACTGACAGATCTAGAATCTCGTTCCATGAGAGAAGGCATTGATGCAGCCGAGAACTGTGAAAACCTGATCAAACAGATGTGTGTAGAAAAACTAGAAATGCCGGAAGCAGCAGACTTTGTATTCGATAGGGCTCACAGAATTGGTAAAAAATTGCCAGGAAAGACGCGCCCAATCGTAGCAAAGTTTCACTACTCTAAGGATCGAGAAGCTGTGAGAACGAGATCGTTCGATTACGCTGACAAACTAAAAGAAGCAAACGAGAGAACCGGGGTCCAGTGGCCAAAGTCTGTGAGAGATACAAGAAAGGCCTTATATCCAGTTATGCAGCAGGCTAGGGAGCAGGGGAAAAACGTCAAACTGTTAAAGGACAAACTTTACATCAACGGACAGCTACACGGACAGACGAACATCGGAGCCACGCACCATTAGAGATGTCAACGGGAGCCTCTTAATATCATCGCATGGAATATCCACGGACTTAAACGAAACTTATCAGACTGTGATTTTTTGGGAATTATCAAAAGCTATGATATTGTGTTTTTAAATGAAACCTGGCTATCAGGAAAAGAAAACCTTGACTATGACATTGACGCTTACATAAGCCACCACATATTTGGTAATAAATCAAGAAATACACGTAAAGGAAGGTATAGTGGTGGAATTTCAGTTTATATTAAGAACGCTTTAAAAGACAATGTCCAGATCATTGAAAAACAGCAGTGTGGAATATTTTGGTTAAAACTAGACTCAAATTTGTTTGATCATGGCTCAGATGTTTATATTTGTCATACTTATATACAAAGACTTAAACCCAATGATATGCCACTTCTATTAAGCGAAGAACAAGTCTCGCTGAACCCTCGCGGCAAATTCGAGAGTTCGCGCGAGCGCGAGATCAGCCCGGATGAAGAAGTAAATCCGCCATTTTGTCGATAACGCTTAAGACGCTAATAAAGATTCTCGCAGTTTTTGCTCGATAGTGACGTTTTACCTGCCATTAAATACATATGAATTCCCCCATGCGATAATGACATCAGTTATGAATATGAAAACTCAAAAATTGTTGAAATTGGTCAATAAATAGAAAAGACTTGTGCAAACTGCTACCATAACCGTACCGACTCTCAGACTAGACTTGCGATTGAATTTACCTGTATTCTGAAAAAATCCCCCAAATATATCTGCCAATAGAAAATGTTAAAGACAATATTTACAGAGGAAAATACCCCCATGCAATAATGACATCATTTATGAATACGAAAACTCAAAAATTGTTGAAATTGGTCAACAAATAGAAAAGCCATGTGCAAACTGCTAACGTGACCGTACCGACGCCAAGACAACCAGTAACAATTTACAGTATAAAAACCACATCGGGAACATCAAATTTGCACTCGATTTCTGTTTTTCAGTACAATAATAGGGTGGTTTAATTGTTCTATAATTGGCGCTTTCTCCACCCACTCTGCCGACACAATCCAATAGAATATTTTCGTCTTTACAATCACAGTTTTAACAGAAATAGATCAAAACTTGCAAACAAATATTTACAATCACACCTTCAAAGGGTTACAGAGGGCTACAATTAAAGGATTATTCAGCAATGGAAACAATCAATAATTTAAATGAATATTTGCTTCAAACCGACGAGTACTTAAGAACACATTTAAAGACAATAAGCCGACGCATCAAACTCGATAATCAGGTCGATTTGTACTAAATCAGCACTCGATTTACCTTAATCACATCGAGTAGCTGAAAACAGAACATAACAGAAACAAATAAATCAAACACGTATGTGTAAATCAACATTTATTTAGACAAAAACAACTTAAAATATACCCGTTTAAACGTACGCCGATATTTATGCTAGGCGAAATATTCACCGTAACGGCGATCACTAAGGACGCACCGCCATTCTCCACGTCTCGCGAGACTTCGCGAGCACCTGCTATCTCCCAAATTATGCTTAATAGGCTTACGACCTGGTCAGAAAAAAATAACAAAATTTCTGAAACTCAATTTGGATTTCAAAAGCGCAAGTCAATTACGGACTGTATATTTATACTTAATGCTGTTATCCAAAAGGTTTTACAAAATCACGAGAAGTTTACTGTGCCTTCATAGACTATGAAAAAGCATTCGACAGCATTGATAGGTCAATGCTGTGGCATAAGCTAATAGCAGAAAATTTAACCTGCAAATTTGTAAGAGCAATAAAAGCTATGCATGCTGTTGTAAAATCATGCATTAAGTACAAATCAAAGGTTTCTGAAAGCTTCGAATCACATGTCGGTTTGTTTCAAGGCGATCCGGTGTAACAGGACAGAGTATACCCCACGTACAGAATATACCCCTCTAGGACAAAGTATACCCCTACTGTATACGCTTTATTGATTATTTGTTTCTGTATTGTGTGTTTATTTATTAATTTATGATATGAGAAAATGTCTATTATTAAACCGAAAACAGTGTAGAACCAGATTAGTCCCATGTTTTCAAACATGTATATGGTCAAGGTAGGTACTGTTTGTAATGGTAGAAGAGAACACAATTTTGATTTTGATTTAAATATAGCAATGCAGAACCTGAGCTAATGCCGATTTGTATATATGACACTGATTTCAACCGGACAGTGGAGATACAAATTGTTTTGGAAACTACAAAACCCTATTATACAGGGGTATATTCTAGC
>JAULCE010143646.1:0-12022 GCA_032359355.1 Macoma nasuta | reverse complement strand
TTCAAGAAACTGGTATACACCTTCATGCAATATTTCAAATTTACAATAGTTGCGTTTCTTTTTTCTTTGAGTATATAATGATGGATAATGGGCAAGAAATTTCAAGTTTGTTTCATTGTGTAATGAGGTGTGAATAGACCAGTGATACAGAAGTACAGAAATATCTATTGGTGTAACTCCTTCAATTTAAGCTTGAATAAATCAGATATTTGAAACTATGTGTTGTTTAATTTGGTTTGCTTCGACGTACGCACTTGTAGCTTTGATGTCGATAAGTTATTTCACAACTGGACATATTGATTGTAAGAGTACTTGACAATTTCCCAGGGTACTTGACGCACAGGCCCGTTGCTTCACCTCTAACATTTCGTCCTAATACTACATGCTACACATCATTTATACAATTTCATTCTTACAGGTCCAACGCTTGCCGCCAATATTGTCGCCTGCTCCAAGTGTCGTCTATTTTATTTCCATTGTCTGATTTGTTCAATTCATAGAGCAAAATAGTGTTTATGTTTAAAAATGTGTTGATCAGGATATACGCCTCTTCACTCGGAAGCTGCTTTGAATGCACGTTCTTTGTAAGAATCACTACAGTAATTTATAGCCAATAAAAGTCGTGTGTAACAGAATCAAGGTTAAGGCATGCTGAAGAGTAAATTGATCACGTACAATGTAGTTATCTCCACTATAAATGGCTTGACCTTGTTTATGAAAGAATTGTATCTAATCAACAGGGTGTGAATACAAAATAATCATCAGTCGGGTTTGCTTAACCTATCCCAATGTGGATCAAACAGAAATATCGAGAGTGTTTGACCACTTTGTAATCCTACACCGTCGTTTACGTTCGTGATATCTAATACGCGGATTAACAGGGTTAGGTATTTATCTAACTAACTCGTTATACACTGAGCACTGATATCGTGTTCAAATACATGTAGTCTGGATCCAGATAAGACGCCGCATTACTCGGCGTCTGACCAGTCTTTAAAGTTATTGACATTCACAGTGATACAATAGTAAAAAACAACCAGACAATTTAATTGTTTTAATAGTGTTTGCATTGGTTTGCGAAACGTAATCCATAATTTGTAACACCATATCAGCAGTTTAATGGTAGCTACAGTATTGGTGTTTGTTTTTCTATTATACATATCGAAAAAAAAACGATGATACTTGGACAATAACGTTGCATGACAGTGTGAAATTCTGGGTAAGAAAGACGGAATGAACCAGAGAATAGCGGGGTAAAAAAGGTTGAATTAGTATTTCCCACAGAAGGGAAGGAATGTTACAGTATGGAAGCTAATATATTGAAACTGGAGTAGGAATCGAAACGAAGCGTTCTCGGATCAAAATCGGCATGATGTTCTATATAGACGGCGTAATGATGTACGATTTCCACCATCAATTCTTATGACGTAATGCCGAGATAGACGCTTGCAACATTTGACGGTTGAAATCACGTACTAAATAGTCACAGTCTTCGACTCACCATTACTCACCGGGTTTGTTCGAACCCGACCATGAGCAGGTTGGGAGTTTTATATAAGGGAATACTTTCGACTGACTTGCGGTATGTCAGTGGTTATACCAAGTTGTCCGTCTGTACAGCTCTGACTTGTGTCTTGGGTCCTCTTCCACTAGTAATTAGCCAATGAGTATGGAAAACATAGAAAAGAGGGTTTCATTAAGCATCGATACTATTTATGAGGCCATACTCCTACGTTAGCTATTGAGACGTCAAGAATATCTAATAAAACAAAAGTTACATTTTGTTCAATATTAATTCAACTACTTATTCAATGAAGCATATCGATAGGCCAATTTTTTGAAATGGCATGCATGTTGACATAGCGAACAATGCTGACCCTGATCAGACACCTCCTGTTTGAGCTTCTGACCTTGATCCAAATTGTTCGCAAATATGCGCATATAAGGTAAATATTTAAGCGGCACCCTGTCTAAAACATCAACCATACATCATACGTTAAATGGCCGGTCCTAACAGTTTCATTACAGCGGAGGCAAATCTACTCGACAGTATCCTTTTAACTTTTTCATGGCTGTAACATAGTCTATAAGCAACGAATGCGACGTGTTGTGTACTGATAGTTCAATGTTACGTAACAAATTACGATATTAAAAGACACACAAATGACGTTTTATGCAAGGAACTATTTCGAACTACGCATCAATAGACAACATCTAATGAATACGATTCGGACGGGCGATTAATATTATCGGTAAACCGTTGAATGTTAAGTGTAGCTTGAAATGAGATATTGATGGACTATAGTCTAACAATGAACTGCTTAGCTTTGTAATATCGGATACACCTTAACGTCGTAACGATCAAATGCTTCATTTCCTGTAATGATTTAAATATAATTGGCATTTATAAATATAAATGACACTTGTTTTGGCCTAGATTTTCGTAATCTTCATCATGTCGTTCCGTGTGGGTAAGTCTAAATATATATTGAGGAAGAAAAGGTTAAGGCTTATAAAGACAAATGTTTTCCTCAAACCTATCGCCATGTGCTTTATGGCCTCGTCCACAGTGTTCGGATCTGATAATAAATTAATGGAATTAAAATGACAATTTTGATTAATTTTGAAAGCAGTGTTTGAAAGTGTTAATTGTATCGTGCAAATGCGGGGAATAATGTAATCGTTCAATCATTAGATACGCCTTTTGATGCCTCAGAAACAAAATACTATTGAACGTTTTGTGAAAAATAGAGCATTTTCGCAGAACATTTTTCACATTTGAAAACAATTCTAAATTGGCACTGTCCTTTCACCGTGATAATCATCCTATTTTTTATAAAGTTTCACTGCGAATGAGTCATATATATATATAGCATACAGAGTTAACGTTCCATGCCTTTATATTTGACGAGGATTTTATAGAATTGACTCTGACGAGCTAGCTTTTGCGTCTGACGATTGTTTAGAACAAAACACAAAGAGTCTGGATCGAGATAACGCTCTCCGATACGTTTGCCTAACACACACATAGTTTATTCCCTAACTTTTGTATTGATTTAACTATTTCCGTGACAGAGTGGTTACAGTCTTTGACTTACAATCACTTAACCCCTCACCGTGGATTTTGCGTGGGGAAGCCTCCTGGCTTGCTGTAGGCCAGTGGTTTTACCCAGGTGTCCGTCTGAGCAAAATAGACGGGTTTCTGGTGTCATTTTCCAATAATAATTATTTCGTCTGCTTCATTCTCAAACTTCACATATTCACACAATATGTTGCAAAAATATTGATTGAGTGTCAAACAGCTTGTATCCGGTTGAGACACCGAGTTGTTTGGCGTCTTATCCCGATCAAAGCTGTTTGCGTATGACACTATAGTTGGGTGTAGGCAATGATGGTGTTAAACACCCCTATGAAACACTTATTTGTGAAGTCTTCCTTGATATTCGGCTCATTCTGATACGGTGTGTTTAGACAATCGCCTAGGTTGATTTTGATTATGCAATCTCTGTTCGGTTTTATGTTATGCAGACATTGTCATTGTCATTAACCGACTCAATATCCCAGAGGAACAGCGTCCGCTTTGAGTGTGGGAGGTCGCGGGTTCGATCCCCGGCCGCGTTATACCAAAGTCGTAAAAAATGGTCCCGGTAGCTCCCTTGCTTGGTGCCGAACATATAAAAGGAAATACCGGCTCCTCTCTCTTACCCTCGTGGCGATGAATTCCATCAGGAATGAGGTATCGAGAGTGATTAATCTAATGTTGAAATAACTTGTTTCACAATCGACAATAAATAAATTTGTATAAACTAGGTACATAAGATGCACTTTTGGTATTTTATCAAAGTTCAACCTTAAGAATTAAAGGAAAACTGTTGTTCGATTTCAGACACTAATATTGTGGTACTGTGTATACCTTGGCATGCCGGCTACACATCTTGCAAGCGTCTAATTTAAACGGTTTATGGCAAAACCAGATGCAAAAGTGTGAGTTTGGCAGCCGAGTTGGCACTCTCGGCGCCAAATTTACAATATTGAAAAAATATATAACGAAATTATAACACAAGTAATTACATTAACTTTAGTTTTTTCCAAAGCCTTTTTGCTGCAAAACAAAGTTAAATCTCTGATCGCATGCCGCCTTCCAATGCGGCGTTTGATCTGAGACTGCACTGATTGCAATGATGATTTGAATCACATATGGCGGTGAAAAGGTTACGGTTACAATGTTTTAATCGTCTTAAGATTCCACATTGCTCAGCGGCGCTGAACTATACAGACACAAGAAGGCAATACATCGATGTTTCAAACATTTCTTTTACAGTTTGTGATTGTTTAGTTGGAACATCGATTAACATCTTATTAAAGCAAATACTTCTTAAGCAATCATTGTGTTTCAAATGTTGTATTCATTATGCACTTTGTTCCGTTTTTATGTAACTAATCAATTTCGATTTTTCTATACATGTTTGTTTAAAAATATAATTGTTATTAAAAGTCACAAACTTGCTATTATATAATTACTACATCTACGTCTTAAAATACCAGTCTTAAAATTGGCAGATGATAAATAACTCCCTTGTTATTAATATAAAGTATTTTTTTGAAAAGCGACAGTGTTGTGTTTTAACAGACCGCTATGACAAAGTAATGGATTTAACACGTATGCCCCATTGTCATTCTAACAGAGTTAACTCAAATGATTTGCCGAGGAAGATGACTATAAGAAGATATTCGTAAGTTGGACATTTTCTTGACTAATACCGGTATGATAGGTTCGGATGACCCGTAGCTCGAGTTAAATTTGCCCTATCTTGAATTCGACTTATCCAAATTAACGCATCATTTGAAACAAAAATTGAGTCTAAACATATGGTTTTAATTTGTGGGAGCGTATCGATATTGTGTGAGCTATGTTTTATAACCCGAGTTACCTGAAGTTCGAATTTCAGTCGACAGTCCGCACAACGTCGACGTTACACGTGTCTAATGTAAATCACATCCTGCTTTAAAAGATTATGGAGACGCAAAGAGATAAGACCATATGTGTCAAATCAAATCAAATATCTTTATTACAATAACATTCAGTTCATGTGCAAGCATGCATACATAAGGAACGTTGTTTACCAAATACAAGGGTGTTATAACATGAGCAAAGCATAATAGGCAAGCGCAATTTATTTTTTCGCATTTGAATTAAGTTGGTTTAACCTTTAATTTCATCAATCAATTAATCTTTTAAGACTGCTGATCAGTGTCTGAACACAGTCTACAGTCGCCATATTATATATACATGTATTGTGTTTTTCTGTGAAAAAAAATGGTGTAGAGAGAGAGAGAGTGGGGGAGTCCTTTTTCGCGGCATGCATCTTCTACAGAGTTTGAAGAAGTTTCGATAAAACGATAGGTTTTGAGCTTTTTGGGAACAGTCAGGAGAACAAAGCGCCATAGTAGTATTTCGATCCAGCCATACATCGACAAAGTATAGTTTCATGAAATAGTCACACAGATTAGACATTTTATATAATTTGTGAGAATAGGTTAAACTAAAAAACTTAGAAACATGACTAATTTGAAAAAAAATGACGTTTTCTTAAATATTTAGAATAAACCAGTTTTAGCCATTTCTCAACATGTGGGTACTTCACGTCATGTACGTCTTTGTTACGCCATGATAAATTAAAAGCGACACTTTTCTCACTTTAACACACTTAGTCAGTTTAAGTAAGGCATTTTATATGCGTGCTTTCAACGCAGTAATTCAAACATTTGGTGATTATGTCATTTGTATAATCATAGCACGACCGTTTAATATGTTTTGTCACTGTCAATTATGCAATACTAAGCGATACATATATCACTTACAACATTTAAAGTATGTTAACGAGTGAATTGATCAACTATTTGTCGTTTTATTTCATTGGTAGATAATTCATTGTTACTTCTTTGAAGGAATATTTATTTACATGCCGAGTACAACATGCATCTATCTTCTACTGAAGATCATTTCTCGAAGGCACGCATCTGTCAGCTTCCATTTTCGCTTAAGTTACAAATATACACATTCAGACTGTACGATATAGCTGAAACGTCTTCTGGCGTCTGTGTAGCAGATTAACTTTTGGAAGTTGTGTGAGACATGATAATGTCTGATTCGTGGGGACTGTGTTTTTAGTTAGAATTACACGCGGTTTGAACTTAATTAGAACTTTGGGTAATTCAAACTACTAAAATCTGCTCCACTTCGAATTGTATCCATAAAGCAAAATCCTCTGTTTTTTTATCAAATTCTAGATTCGATTAAAACATGAATTCGATATAGCGGCGTTCGACTATTTTTTTTTGCATTTCCTAGATAACTTTTCTGTATTATGTTTCTCAATGATATGTGTATTGGAGGTTACTAACGCTTACCAGAGTTCATTTTCCAATCTTGACATTTCTGACAACTGAATGCCCTGCCTTTGATCAAAGAGTGGCCAATACGTCTTAACCCCGATGCTTCATAATATAGCTGAAGAAATACGCAGTTTCAAAGCAACGTTGGGGTATTAAAATATGCATAATCTAAATAGTGTGTGATAATGTTTGCAAAAGTGTCAATTTAATACCAGTCAGAGTTGCTTTGTGCCACAGGGGAAATTGCTTGGCTTTTTATCTAAACATTTGTTGAGATTTTATTTGACGGTAATATCAATATGCCGCCAGAAATATCATCAGTACAGACACCTCCAGGGACGAAATCCTAACGGTGAAACTGATTCCAATTCTCATGATCCCAGAGAGGTGTTTCAACACTCTACAATAAACAGTTCTAGACTTGATAGTGGCGATATAATGTGTCATATGAACGAATAACAGTCCTCCTCCATACTATAATCAGATAAAGTTGTTGGCCAACCGGTAAACAAGACATGCACGTATACATTAGCCCTTAGCCTGCTCGGCGTCTGATTTGGATCCAAGCTGCTTGACACTCAGACAAAAAAGTTCAGTAAATTTGAAAAATATCGGACGATGTTTACATATTGAAGCAGACGACAATGTGAGCAGACGACATTTTCGTAGCAGGCTTAGGGTTAGAAACGATGCTGTGACGTAGAATCATGCACGTCAGTCATTTCTTTATGTAGTTAACTCTTTGAGGTCTCAGAAGCAGACGATTTTTAAATATTGGAAAATGAGGCATTTAAGCTTAACGAGAAAACGCTCTTGTTTTCTTGCAGCTATATGCTAGTCGTAAATTTGCTAACAAAATAACTTTGCTTTTTAGTTGTTGTAGATTACTGTGCACTTAAATGTAAAATTAATTGTATGTAAAACTGTGCCTTGCTTCTTCCAAAGAATCATAACCTCTCTTAAAACCGGGATATATGACCACGGAAGAACGTGTATACATTAACATAAACTTCTAATATACTAGAAATATCTCGCAAAACGTATTGATTGTTGAAGTCAAAATAACTTTCGGTCATCAGTATTATCTTTAAATCAATAATTTCTAAAGGTATCTGTACTTGTATGCCTAAACATTTGAGAAAGACGAACGAAATTAAGTTAGGTTAACACAATTTGGCTAGAGTTTCAATCCTTTTCAAAAAAGTATTTTAAAGTGTAGCACGGTCCAAACGGCTTTGATTTGGCTCGCTGCTCGAGTAAGTGAGGGTGCTGGAGTTATCGGTGTTCGAGTTTACGAGGTTAGACTGTATGTTAATTAATGATCCATTAACTCACGAGCTAATTGTGAAAGTGAAATATTTAGCAAAAGAATGAAAATGCCAATTATATAAATGGGTTTGAAAACGGAGCATCAGCTTGTTATGTGCAAATACTCGGTTTCCCATTATATTCCTTTGTGGTAAAGTGTTAATAGTGTGCATTCGTAATGAGCAAATGCTCTATTTTCTACAATGTGTTCAATAGTCACCAGTTACAGAGGCACTAAAAGCGCTTATGAGGGGGTAACGGAATAAAGGAGCAAACTATCAAGCGCAAACATATGAAGCCAAATTATATTTATGCAAACATGGTATTAATCATTGTGATATTGTTAATTACACTAAATAACACCAATTAATACTCTTAATGAATAGCACATAAAACTTTCCACTTCCGTTGCACATAATCAAATCATGTTATATCGCTGTAGGCTTTGAATTTCCAACCAAACGATTAGCAATTTGTCGCCGAAGCTCCAAACAAAAACAAACTACATAAAAAAAAAAACAGATATATATTGATATATCGATTCGCCTTATGTTCGGTTCTTGTTTTGTTCATGTCGCCGTTCTGTGCATTTAACATTTTATTCCCTAAAAGTGCATGTTAAGCCTCGTATTCTACGACTATTTAAATACCATTAAAATATGCTGTCATGTGCTGCCCTTTACAATTGCAAATAATATAGACAATGATCAAATGACACGTGGGATACGTGGTGTATGTTCAGATTCTACCACGAATGTCCTTTTGCCGCACGATGCCCGTTCCATTATGTTGCATTGTAAGAAAACGGAACACTCACAAGTAATCAGATGTAGACTATACAGTCATAAAAGTACATATTACATACGTGCGTACATTTAAAATCATATCTCCTTATTTGCATTTATCATGCAACATATGTTGTAAAACAATTATGATCTCTGTTGATTACAGAAGTTTCAATGCAATATAATAGCGAAATGCACGATCACCAATTTTACCTATAGTGTATACAATTACATACATGCCATCAGTATATACGGTAAAAAACTTACACAATTGACGATTTTACCAGTGTGTTAAAATATGGCACCCTAGCTATTCAAAACTTTCAGAAACCATATGATAACGCTTGAAAAATCGTCGCATGCTGTGTGAGCGGTTCGTGTGCTACATCCCCGCAAAAACAATCGTACAGGTTATTCGATTGGCCTCTTTTATTAATCCGGCTCGGTTCCGTTTCTGGTTCCAATCGGTAATATACACAGCAGACATGTCTCCGAAGAAATGTCTTATCTCCGTTTACACAGTTTATTTCAGTGCTGAAACTAATTAAATGGAAGATTTCACTGGTTTCGTTCCGGTTCATTCCGGTTCGGTTGCGGTTAAATATGTCGTACACACCAATTCAAAACTTTCAGAAAGCACACGACGCCCTTTATTAAGCGAATCGTGCGGTTTTTAAGAGTTTTGAAAGTGTTCGTACAACAAATCCTCCGATATCAGTAATACTGATTCGATATTCCTCCGATTCGGTACCGGTTCGGTTCCGATTCAGGTTTCAATTTAGTAAGTGTCAGACTGTAGACCCGGTGCAACAGACATGTATCCGACGCGACGACTTAGCTAAGTCTCAACTGCGTCCAGCATTGATTTGAAGATTTTACCGGTTTTGCCTCGATTCTCTCTGGTTTGGTTGCGGTTAGACATGGCGTATACACTGATTCAAAACTCTCAGGAGTCACACGATGCGCTTAATAAAATGCATCGTGCGGTGTTTTTTATATTTTTGAATCGGTTCATACACGTACTCTCGTAAACGGTCGACTCGATTTTTCTCGAACACGATTCCGGTTTGGTTCCGGTAATGGTTTAAGTTGAGTGAGATTCCGTACTTATCTGAGCGAATCGGAGCGAAACTGGCAAAATTTTCAATTAGTTTCAGTACTGTTTACGTCAATGTCATGCCGATCTGAGAGAAGAACTCGAACATATGACCGCCCGTGATGTCAGTTTAAGATGCACCGACACATACCGCGAGCAACAAGTCAACCTGCATGATGAATTTTATGATAGAGAAATGTAGTTAGCGTAGCATAGATGAATATTTCCAATTACCTAATTACACCCCCCGCCGTATAATTAGTCTATCTCAAGAGTACGTCTTGACATTACACAAACGCATTATCGTGTTCTTTAATGTTAACACAGCACAAAGGTGAATAACATGTTTGTTGTAAGCACTCTCGATGCAACTGAAATGAGACCGTTATCGTGTGTTTGTTTTTATTTTCGTCTTTATCAACTCATTAACTCTTGTCTCTATAGGTACGCCTTAAGACGCATCAGAATCAGATACATATTGAACACATAGCCGGAAATAAAGCATTTGCCCATACTGTGCAAATGATTCATTGTTCATATTGTTTTAAAGCTAATCCAATTAGTTGTTTCACTTAGATAATGTATCATTGTTAAAAATGAAATAACATAATTATTGTGTTCAGTGTTCAGTATACTTCAAACTGGCACATCGTCGGTGACATTCGAAAATGACGTAACTCAAAACACCTAAAATTATTCAATGTTCAGGAAATGCAATTTTTTTTAAAAAAAATCCAAATGGCAAATCTTTTGAAATCTTCGAAATAACTTCATCTCTTGGTTTGAGGGTAATTGCCTTTTCCGAAATAATTAATCATATAATGTAAGTAAATAACAACCAACTAGGCTCCATATCGTCATATTATGTCTGTAATAGATTGTAATGGTAAATAGAGGATAATCAACCGTATTGTTTTGATATTAAAGATATATCACGTGAATGAGTTGTTATCCGGTTGAAAAACGAAAAATAATTGTTTTAACTGGATGACAACCAATTCGAGTGACAATTTTGATATCAAAACAATGCGGTTACTTATTCTGTTTATTATATACACTTTTAAGAATTCCAACTTGGCAACATAAAAAACTGGGTGAATTTGTATAAAATTTAGTTCCGGCAAAGCGATATCGTCACTAGTGACGATAACAACAGTGAAAGATCAGATTTACCTAACTGAGAAATCCCAGTAAATCATTGATAGGTATAACATAATTGATGCTTACCTGTTCCAATATAATTCGTCTGTTTTTTGTCACAAACACGTTAATCTTGCCGATCAACAGGGGTTGTTTTAATGTAAACAAATCAAACAAAGTTACGCTAGTAACGCTATTTTCGACCGATATGTTTGTAAGCCAATATATGTTCGCCAATTTATCACATGGTTATAACTACACATTCTGATTGGATAAAAAGTATACTGCTTTCGCAGAACACGCGGGGGAACGATTGTTAAGAAAATAAGAAAACCCAAATTACCACTTTCGCGCCAAAATTGCGGCGGCAATTTTTGAATGTCACCGACGACATTAAGTTTAATCAGAGTTTGAGTCATAACATTGCACTGGAAATGTGGATCTAAAATCACGTTTCTCAGCTTTTGGTGTTCTATTCAAGCATTCCTGTTTGACCACTACAGTCCGGTTTTCCTGAGTCTCCATACTGATTTACACTTGCAGTTACATGTACATGTTTATGTAATCATTAACGACATTTTCAAACGATGTCGATATAGTCATCAATGCATATATAGCATGGTCTCTTGAGTCTAGACAATACGAATCCGCAGGTACATCGGTGTTGACTACAAAAGGACGTAAATGCAATGTCGGCGAATATCGCTTACATCTTTTAAGAAGCACGCTGTAGTTCTGAATATTATCGTAAATGTTTATATTAAGTATGAAAATTATCCTTGTTAGCAAAAATGACTATTTCTTAATTGTTATAATAAAAAGATTTATGTGAACTTGTGGTACACGGTCATGGACACTCAATTTGTGGTATACGTGTGGTAGTACAGAGAGGTGAAACAGGTTATTATGAAGTTATTGCAGTAGAAGCAGGGTGACTTTTACTGACATCAAACATTAAATCCTAATGTCAATCATTTTAATCCGATTTCCGAAAATAGTTTTCAAGCTTTACCTTTTGGTCGCTTCCTAAGCTTAATTAATAATATACAGTGTATATAGAGATTCTTTTATCCTGTCACTAAGGTTTTGAGTGACCTAATAAAGGGGTGTCGAATAAACTTAAGATTATTATGCTACTAGGTCACATGACACTGACTGTTTACAGTGTAGGAATTTCAGTTTCTCAGAAACTGAACTATTTCATAACAAACTTCGATTGGTACTGTCGTTGACCGATAATTTTTGCGATGCTTTACCCAAGACCAGTCCATTTTCGATAGCAAATGGGTAGGGCAGG
>JAULCE010143535.1:0-12022 GCA_032359355.1 Macoma nasuta | reverse complement strand
TTCAATTTTCAAAACTAAAACTGTTGAAATTCATGATCTCGAAGGACCAGAAAGTATAACAACACTGAGAATGAAGTTCGGGGCGAAGTTGATTTTACCAGGTAAAAACTGTTATATTGTTTTTTCACTGTTAATGCATTTCAAACCCGCTATAAATCATTTTATTTCATTTCAATCAGACTAAACGCTTACTCCTGTCTAAAAATTTACCACTGATATTAATCAGAACGTAATTTGATTCAAACAAAACAAACACTCGAACAGATGATAAACATGATTTAACTCTGTAATCAATATACGACATTTGCACAGAATCGATGATCAATTTTAAAAGTAGAAAATAGATCATGTAGGCTATGTGAAATACATCTTACCCGAGCCCCAAAAAACCTAACCTACAATGGGGGAAACACACACAAATTTAATGCGAGATTTACGTTAAACCGATGTACGAGGTTTTCACACATGTTTACATTTATTAATTGTTTTGTATAAATATTTGTTACATGATTAATTAAATTCAAAGTGAAAAATGCATAGTTTCTATGTGAAGATGTTGATTGTATGAGTGTTATGGTTAATGTTACTAAATCACCCTCACTGCCGCAAACGCCTTTAATAGTTTTCGTACATGCACCATTTTAAAAGATTACTGAATATCATTCTTAGGATAGTTTATAGATTATACCTCTGTGCTAAATTTTGTTTTTGAATCTTCCGGCGTAAATCCTGACTGAAAGAAAATCAATAGGCTTTTTTTGCCAAAACTAGTTAAAACATATTTATTAACACATTTTTTCATCACATTTCCTAACAAATTAAATAAGGATATTGGGCGATAGTTTGACGGAGCTGATTCGCCGTTTTCTTTTATAAGGGAGTGTTTCCATGATTGAGGGACGATACATATATCATTTGAAAGACCGATGATTGTCGTCTGCGCTTTTTTGTCTGTACTTTTTGTCGTCTGCTCATATTTATATATATATACATATGTATTGAACTTTTTTTGGTAGAAAAAGTAAAATATGAGTTTCAAACAGCTTGGCGTCTGATCAAGCCGTTTGCAATGGTTACATGTATTACTATTTATCGGTTTGTACGTTACAGTCTTATATGTTGACATCTTCCTTAAGTACTCTTGGTCTTATAAAAACAGGTCCACGCGGTTTTGAGATATGTTTGAATCGATCAGAATGAATTGATCTTGATAATGATCGATTTTTGAAGATTTTTGTTTGTTCGAACCATGCACCTAGGAATGTGTCACAAAATAGTTGTTTGGTAATTCTGCATTATACGCACTATGCATGAATAGTTTATGTCAACATCATTTGTATTTAATTTAAGAACCTGCTTACATGTTTTCCAAAAACGTTTTGATGATAGATTTTCTACAGGTAAGGGCAGGTTAATTTTTTCATAATGTTGGGATATAGATTTGCGAAGTCTTTAACTTTTAAAATGCTTTTCAGGAGTAATTCGTTTTATATGCCCTTGTTTTCTGTTCTTGATAATTTTCCAAACACCATGTATATGTATTAATCCAAGTGAAATTATACTGCCGAATGATAATTTCTCTACTTGGACTGTTTTGCTTTCTCGCTGCTCCAATTGTGTTGACTATATTTTCTACTGGCAAGTCTGTGGTCGCAGTTATAATTCTGTAAAAGGAAGATCCTTCAAAAGCAAGAAAGTCAATTCATTTAAAGAAAATTGCAGACTCGGTTTAACTGTCTGTTCATAAGTAGTAATTAAATATGCAACACTTCTCACGCCCCCTAGCACTGGCTTATTAGAATGTTAGAACAATTCCTGGCTACAATGTCAACAACTATCGTTGATGTTTCAGTGCAATGCGTATGTTTCTTGATAATTTGCGCCGAGATAGTGCGTTTGCCTTATCATTAACCCGTTCATAAACAGAAGCATCTTTTAGCGCCTCTGAAACAGATGGCTATCGAAAACATTGTAGGAAATGGAGCATTTGCTTCATTTCTTGCAATGATTTCAATTCAATTCAAAAATGGCATTTTTCTTTCGCCTAGACTTTCATATTTCTAATCAGATTATTTTCTTGTGGATTACTCTGAAAATAGCCTGTAGAGAAAAGGGTTAGTCATATTATAATCACCTACTTTTAATACATCAGAAATATCTGCATTAGATAACAGGTCGACTAGTTTTGAATTAGAAGCAGTATGCTATGCATAATCAGATATCATGTACTATCAGTAATATAAAGTGTAGATTCTATTTGAGTACATGCTGAAATTGATTTTTAGTCACCAATATGGTTAGATACTGTAAATGTAAAACGCGTCTTAGACGACATTGAAGCTGTATATCAGCTGGCAAGGACCATATGGCATGGCAATATACATCTATTAAACAGTTCATGTCAAAAGACGGCAAACCAATAATGAAAGAAGTTACGAAGAGTGAGAAGTGATTAGTAGATATACATAAGTGACTAATTTAACATATAAAATCATAATTATATACATTCAAAAAACATTTTAAAAGGGAAATCGACTGTTTATAGTCCACCCTAATTTCTAAGCCGATCATCGTCTGAAGATTTTGAATCTTTGCTCGAATAAGGTACATATAAAACCAGCACTGTTTGGTTATTATAACTAGGTCAACAGACGTGGCGCACACCGATGGCAAGCCCCGACTACTGTCTGGAAGGCGAAAAATCATGCGGTAAAATCACAACACGTTTTACTAAAATAGGCCAATCCTAATCAAAGGAAATCATACAGGACTTTATTTATTTTCGATTCGAATAACAGGTCATACTATAGGGTTTGGTGAAGGAATAACGTATTAGTTGCCAACAGCTACGACAACAGAATGTGGGTTAAGATTTTCGTACCACCTCACTTTTTCTCATAACCATAACAGATATTGCTCTGAAACTTGTCATGTTTGTTCGCCATCATAACTTCCATCAACAGGCAAGAGTACATAACTCTTGATTAGAATAAGATAGACTTATGCCCGTTTTGGACTTAGAATTTAGGTGAAATTTGTCATACCACTTCATATTTTCTCATAACCATAACAGATATTGCATTAAAACTTATAATTCTTTATTTCCTCCATATTTGAAGATAATATTACAGACATACATAAAACATTACAACATTGCAGCTAGACGTACATAAGACATTATAGAGGACATAACACTAGCGGACATTTACATTATACACGACATGATATAAGACGAGGAGAAACGTACACAAACGGACAACGGATGGGAACATATAATTATAAACACTACACTTATATTTTTTCATAACCATAACTGATATTGCTTTGAAATTTTCATTACTTGTTCACCATCATAACCTCCATCAACAGAAAAGAGCACACAACTCTGACTTTGAATTTGACTCAATTATTCCCTTATTTGGACTTAGAATTTGGGTTGAGGCTTTCTACTTCACTTAACCCCCAAAAGTCGAGCGCGCTGTCTTCCGACAGCTCTTGTTCTTATCTCTAAATAATAAAGATGCGAATGGGAAGAGACACCCCTCTAAGATATATTACCTGTGTCTTGCACTTTGGACTTGTCCAAGTGCATTTCGAGCAGCCAATGGGCGAGTTATATACGGCCTTGTTTTCGGGGATGATTTATTTTCCCGATCTCGTGACTTCAATCAAAGGTGCAGAAACAATAGTGGGCGGGCATAGCAGCAAGTCGGATACAGCTCACATAATGGAAAATAACCAAACTTATTGCGCTTCGCTTGTAATAAATTTGATTATTTTCCATTATATGAACTATAACCTGCACATACACTTCTGGGCTAAATACCCTTTTTACGCAAAAACGTAAGTGCTGAGGTGCATTTAGTTAGTGTACAGCTTATTCAATACAGTTAGGTATACAAGTTTACAAGTTTATTTGTTCACTATCAGTGCATGTATACATGCCAATATGAGACATATAACGTACAATTAATACGGATTATAACGAGGCACCTCAAGATTTACATTCATCATATTTTCGTTACGTCAATGTATTGCCTATAAATATACTAATGATAAATAACAGTTTTAAAGGTGGTATATAAAAAGTGAAAACAAATAATGAGTACCTTTAAGCGCAATACAAAGAACTGTCAGACAAGTAGCAAGGATTCAGAGAAAAACTTTCTTTTCATTATAAAATCATGTGTATTGATGTAAATATGATTTTTCCCATTTAACCTCCACAAGTTATTATTTTACCAATCGACAAGGTAAGAACCTGATGAAAAAAATGAAATGTCTCCAATGTGTGAAGAATTGGTACGAATTTGTCACACATTTGACAAATTCGTATGTGTGAATATTACGGTTCAACAAAACTAGGCAAAATAAAACTAATTGCTTGCATTGTATTGAAATCTTTGTATGAAATGAATGCTTCCTTTCCTACAATGTTTCCAAAAGCCATCGGCGCTTCCGTGGAGGAAAGAATTAATAAATTTGAGTACGTTGACAAGGTTTAAAAGAAAAATAAGTATACACATATGCCCCTTTATAGCATGAGTGATTTAAAGCCGTTCGCGGCAGAAAGGGTGATTTGTTTTCTAAATAATAGAATTTGTTTAAATTTTGTAGTTTGAAAAACCATGTAAATACTTGTTGAAATACGTAATAAAATTAAGAGTCACCGATATTTTAAGATTGTCTTGGTTCTTCATATGGAAATATGCATTTTTCACATTGCACTCTTAATTAACAATATTTATATAAAATATTAAAATCAATGTAAGCATGTATGAAACACTCGTACACCGGTGTAACGTAGCTCTCGCAGTTTTCGTCTGCGATATTTTCGTCTGCACTTTTTGTCGTCTGCTCATATTTATATTTATATATTATATATTGTTTTAACTTTCTTCGGTAGAATAATAACACTCTGAGTGTCAAACAACTTAGAACTTTATCAGTTTCTCGGCGTCTGATCAAGCTCCAAACTGTTTGCAAAGGTTTTTATGTTCTTCGAAAGGATACATATCTGACTTTTCAATATTTTGTCAACTTGCTATACCATTTCAACAGCTTCACACTTACTTCTGTTGTAGGTATCTCAAATTGATTTAAAAAAAAACAATTCATCCATCCATCTGCAAAAATCTATTTTTTTCTCTCAAATGTAAGATTTAACAGAGATCTTGAGATTTCACCCATATATAAATTAACACTGACAACCCTTTTGGAATCTTTAGTTATATTTAATATGTAGTTTCAACCGCCGTATACTCATATCACCATCGACGATATATATAGTCTGCATTGTTCGCATAATCATACCTGGTAAGGATCAGCCAGTTTAGCTATTATAGTAAGTAAACGACGGCGATGAATTAACCCTTCGCCTGCTGCGAAAATTATCGTCTGCTGAAAATGTCGTCTGATTCATTTTTAAATATCGTCCGATTTTCTTAAAATTTGGTGAACCTATTGTCTGAGTGTCAAACAGCTTGGATCCAGATCAGACGCCGAGTAACTCGGCGTCTGATCTGGATTCAAGCTGTTTGAATAATCACCTTAGTCGCGAACAGCAGGCGAAGGGTTAAGCCTGCTATACTCGCAAGATAAATGCAGATCAGACGCCATGAAACTTGGCGTCTGATCCGCATTTCAAGCTGTTCCACCTTATTATTTATTCAAAACAAAAATGTGTCTTTTTAAATCGGACGTATTTTTAATATATTGCAGACGACCATTTTTGGCAGACGACAAATTTAACCGCAGCGGATAAAGGGTTAGAAGAGTATTCGTTAAAAAACAATAGCTATCTTATATGAAACGTTTATATCCAAATATATGCATTTTTTGACAATATAGTCGAGGGTATCTATAAGTCGACAATACATTTCCGCATTTAAACTCTCAAGAACTTAGCTCTTCAGATATAATATATTCTAAGAGTTGTTATCGGAAGGATAGTGGTTAAGAATTACCAGGAACTGTTCACAATTTCATGCATGCACTCTTTGGTTATTTCATTCAAAAAGTTAATTTTGCTTCTGTTGGCACGGCTAATGCCGTTTAGTAGATAGTTGGCAATGTGCCAATGATACAATAATCTTTAAATGAGGTATTTCAAAATAACCTTTGAGAAGAGATTCTCAGTGTCAATAATCCTCACTTTAAGAATAAAGGTGTTTGACTACGAACAAAACACAGTTAGAACTAATCATGTCTAAGTTGGGCGGACCATTTTTTATAATTTCGAAATACCCGAAGTTCGAATTAAACTCGAACGTCGGGTTATTCGAACTAGTACATACATTCTCCCCAACTTTGAAACGTATACACTTTCAAGCAAAATTCAGATGTCGATTTCAATGTCGAATAAAACACAAATCCGACTCAACCGAGTTTGAGATAACAAGATTCGACAGAGCAAATGTTCCATTTTCAAAAGGCATTAGCCATATATGTGTAAAATGCAGTATCTTAACTCTTTCACCGCCGCAGTCGCCTAAATGCGTCAGTGAAAATAGTGAAGTCCCAGATCTGGAGCCGCATTACAAGGCGGCGTCTGATCTGGGACTTCGCTATTTTGCCACAATATTTAGTCCCGTATTAACAGTTTCGGAATGTACAACAAATATTTAATCGTCTCTATGATTTATTCCGCTAAAATATTTTATTTGACAATAGTCCCAACCGACAATTTTAAATCTGGCGCCGAAAGAGTTAATATGCGTTTCTGTTAGGTCAAATATTGTATTGTGTTATAAAACCATCGAATGATTTTGTAGTTCGGCGATGAATGAAATTTGTGTATATGTCTTATAATGTGTGCACTAAGAAATTCAAATATTCATAATTATTGTTTTGATGTTAAAGACATATGTCCGTATTTATCATCCTTTGCGGATTCTTAAATGAATGCACTGAGTTCTGGGTGGTCATGCAATGAAATCAGTCATTCGTCCATTTTAAGATGCTTCAGGAAATGCGTAGGTTTGTAATATAAATAATGTATATTAGTTTCTTAAAGCATCGCTTTGGCAGCGTTTGATATTGAGGTAACACATAGCCGTTATTCCTCTAGATTAACCACTTTGATGAAAATAATTCTAACATATCTGCCTGACTGACTTTATTTCAGTTGCTATTAGAAATGAAACGGTTGCTGTATGTTTGGTTTCCAAATAAACCTTATTCTGTCAGATGCAGGCTTCGGGTTTGTTTATTCATCTGATACAGAAGAGTTGGTGTTTCCGTTAGTGATTCATTGTGCATATCTAATTACACATGTGTATTACTTTCATTTGCGAAGAGTTGTTTGAAAATTATAAAAAATACAAAAATAGCAGCCGAAACTGAAACTGAAACTGCGGCCACAGCAGAAAAACTTGGACAGTCAAGTTCATCCCAAATTGAGCCTGAATCAAGTGCATCAATCTCAAATTCAAGTAAGAAAAGGAATAGAAACTTCCAGAAAGAATGGCTGGGGAAGTTCCCGTGGTTGCGAGAGATGAATGGAAATATGAAATGTGAGACTTGCTTAGACTCCAAAATCAAGTTATCTAACCCATTTACGTCAGAAACTGGCTGCAATAATATGCGGACTAGCACTCACTAGACACGAAAACTCGGCAGATCATAAGCGGGTGCTTGTTGCTTTACAGTTGAAAAAGGACATGGCCGTGGCTGTTGAGCGATCATGCATTCAATGAAAAAGACGCAGCTATCACTAAACTTATGCAAACTGTATATTACATTGCTAAGCAAGAGTTGGCTATTTCCAAGTTTGAATCTTTAATTGAATTGGGGAGTCAGTTAGGTTGTGATCTTTCAGCTCTAGGCTCTGGTTACCGCTCCAGGAAAACAGCTGATGGTATGTTGTCTGCCATAAGTGACAGTATTTCTACAGATGTTTACAGGGAAATTGCCGAGAGTGAGTTTTTGTCTGTTTCCTGTGATGAAACAACTGACATCTCCAACACAGGTAAATTGATTGTGTATACAATGGTGATTGATGCTGAGCTGAGGGTAAAGACTTACTTTGTTGGTGATTATGACATTGTTGATAAAACTGCAAATGGGCTAACATTGAAATTGAAGGAATGTTTTGAAGAAACTGGGATTGACATTACAAAGGTTATGGCACTAGGTTCGGATGGGGCAGCTACAATGACAGGGTGTAGAAATGGTGTTGGGGTTCAACTACGATGTGTAAATCCTTTCATGATACAGTTTCACTGTGCTGCACATAAGTTAGCCTTATGTACAGCTCAAGCTGCTGAAAGTGTGAGTCTGATGCAGAAGTACAAGGACACATTGAAGTCAATTTACTATTATTTCAAGGGTTCTCACTGCAGGAGTGACAAGTTGAAAGCTATACAGGACATTCTGGACTCTCCACAGCTTAAAGTTAAGAAAGTCATGATGTAAGGTGGTTTGCATTTTACGACTCCCTCAGAGTTGTATTCCAGTGCTGGGAGGCATTAAAATTAGTCCAAATTTTCAATGCAGCTAAAGATCCAAAGGCAAAGGGTTTGTACAAAGCAATCACTGCATATTCTTTTGTGGCCCTCACATACTTTTTGATGGATATAATCCCAGTAGTTATAGCCCTCAACATGAAGTTTCAGAGGCAAGACCTTGACATATCTGTGATTGGCCCAAGTGTGAGACTAAGTTACCATTCATGAACTGAATGTTCTGACTGAGAACAGCTCCAGCTTGAAGCAGCTTGATGAGGCAATTGTGTTGATTGATGGAAAGAAATCCCTTAAAGGTGTTGAAATAACAGTTATAAATGAAAATGAGAAGAAAAAGTTCCAGTCTGCTAGCCAAGACTTTGTCTCAAAGCTGAAGGAAAATCTTGAGACTAGGTTCCCATCAGAGAGTTTGTCACTTACAACTGCTGCTGAAGTGCTTGCACTAAGGGGAATTTCCTTTGTATCCAAAGAGAATCTGCCTGAATTTGGAAATGAGAAACTGAAACTTGTCCTTGATCACTTGGGTGCACCAAGGACACTTGGTGATGGCTCTGTAATACACCCAGTTCTGGATTCTGAGGCTGCCCAGAGAGAATGGAGTCTGCTTAAACAAATGGTCAGAGATGACCCAACCCTAGTAGATCCAAGGCTGTCAACCATGTGGTAGCTGATTGCTGCTATGCATGGGAAAGAATTCCCAAATTTAGTGAAACTTGCCAAGCTTGTTCTGATATTCCCACTTCAAACAGCTACATGTGAGAGGGGATTTAGTGCGCAAAACTGTACAAAAACTGTACCAGAAATAGACTGCAGGAAAGCAACTTAAAGTCTCTTATGAACATCTGTATCAATGGTCCCCACTCAGACAAGTATGACTTCAAACAAGCCTTGAAACTATGGAAATCAACCAAGGACAGGAAGCTGTACTCCAATTAGTGTAGGTAGACATTTTTACTGTGTCCCCCAGATTTGGAAAATGTCCCTTTGAAATTAAGGTAGGGGGACACCTGTGTCCCCCAGACAATCTTGACCTAGGCACAACACTGATTTATCTGATACTTTCATTTATAAAGCAGTCATATCATTTTCTTATCAGAGTTTTTTAATTTTATTAGGATTTTTTCTTTTTTTCTGTAGTATATACATGTACAAACTTTGCAAAATAATATAAATACTTTTCTCTAAAATTACCTATGGTCATACAACTTAACATAATTAGTAATTTGCTTAATAATTTCTTATGCGTTTTTAATACTTTATCATTCAAATACATTAAATGGTTAAAATTGATTGTTTGCCTTGGGAAGTAATATTTCTAAACTGTCCTTTATGCATAAATGAAATATCAAGCTACGACCATTTACTCAATATATGCTCCTTTTGCTGCCTCTGTAGCAGATTACTATTTCAAAACCAGTCAAAGGAATGGAGCATTTGCTCATATTGAACACATTCTCCATTGCCCAAGAGGTTCCAAACCCATTCAAAATTGATGTTTTCCTTTCTCCTAGATAATCTTTTTATTCATCATAATACTTTTATTGTGAATGATTATGAAAATAGCATATTGAGTTAGGATATAAGATACAGATATAGACCAAGAGCTCATTCCCTAATGTATGAAAACTTTGTTTGGGTGTACCGTAATCATTTGTACTTTCAGTACTTTGATTCAACAGACTTATTTCCCTTTGCTATGACATCATAAATAATGTCATATAACAGTCCCTGATTCAAAATGATGATTAGGTTCATGTAGTGCATATAATTCGAAACATTCCAGGTTATTTATAAAAAATAAGGACAAATTTAACATAATTTAATATCAGTTGGTTGCAATAAGTTTTCTTATATAATTATGTATTTATATTTTACTTTTAGTGGGAACTTGAATATTTAGTGCTATGTTTTTTGACTGTTTTCACAGATTTGAAATTGTTATGTCTTTGTTTATATAGCTATCAAATGGTTTAAACACATTAATTGCAATGCTTTCATTTAATTTAACCCTTGGATATATCACTGAAAACATTGTGGGAAATGGAGCATTGGCTCATAAAGATATTTTTCATAATTTTTAGATATGTTTCAATGTTATCCATCATGTTCACATGTTTGAAGCATTGTTTTCAATCAGATATGTTCAAACATGGTCTGTCATGTTAAAAAAGACTTGAATTCAGTTCATGCATTATTCATGAACCCATTTCATGAATTGTTCCCAATCCAAGTTCATGAACTACACACATGGTTCTAGTTCATCAACTCAGTTCATGAACCAGTTCATGAATTGTCCAAGTTCTTGTTCATGAGTTTATTCATGAGCTTTTCATGAATCATGTTCATGAATACTTCATGAACAATTTATCAAATTCTGAACAGGGACTGTAATGTCAGTAAAATGAAAAAACTAAATTTACTATATAACAAACAAACTTAGAGGCTTAACATGAAGACCCTTAATAGTCTGCTCCCATTTAGCACAGTCAATCACAGTTTAAACTATTTGTTTATGCCCTGCTTTTACATACATAGAATGTTTTCTGTTTATACAAGGTCATGTAACTAATGTTTTTATCAGAAACACCATTTAACCCCTGTCGAGAATATGATGAATAGTTCATGAACTATTCATGAACTCTTCATCATATTCTCGACAGGGTCTGTTTCAATAAAAAACAGACTAATTGAAGAATAATTGGCTGTTTACTCTTTAACAGTCGGAACACAGAACAAATTGTCATTTATACAGAACAAATTTTTTGTCATTTATGTGGCTGCAATAATTGTTCACAGCAGTAATATTTCTGAAAAAAGTTTTAGAACCATATCTTTTCCAAGATGTAATCAAATCAAGTTTGGATCCTAATGAGACACGAAAGTTACACCTATGACAGTATACTTTTGAAAACACAAGGGAAATGGAGCATTGCTAATAAGGAAATAATGCTCCATTTCCCACAATGCTTTCAATTTTCTCTCATTTGAATTAACATTTACAACTTTTGTATAAGAATTTATTTTTGTTTCAGCTAAATATATCACATGATGTAATGGTCTATATATAGCATAACTATGAGGTTATGGGTTAAACTCAGAACTTTCAACATTTGGATAATTTCTATTCTTGCATTTTCATCATCTGAACAATGCGGATTGGGAATTAGTCCAAAGATAGCATATCGTCTGCTTCGATCCAAAAAGCCGTAAGTGCCCTTTTGAAAAATCGGACTTACGGTGTTTTGGATCGAACCCGTCGATATACAGAGCACAGAAAACACATGCAAACAGTCAGATCTGCTGCTAGGTAACTCGGCATCTAATCCAGCTCCAAACTTTGACATAGTCTTCTAACATTTCTTCATAAAAAATCATTATAGTTGTGATATGTTGACCCTTTAGTACAAAGAATACCCTTTCATGCCCCCGAAATGCACGACCTTCGAGTACATTGTGGGACATGGAGAATTTGCTCATAATGAGCAAATGCTCCATTTCTCACATTATTATCAAAACCATCCAATTGTCAAAACCATTAACGTTTATGTTATCAGGTA
>JAULCE010143424.1:0-10116 GCA_032359355.1 Macoma nasuta | reverse complement strand
GAAGTTTCCTTTATGGTAAAAAATTATGACTATGAATCGTGTCGAAATATAAATTATGTCCTCTTGACTATCGAATATTATGAAATTTTGTTCTAAAAGATCATACTCTAGCATAATCTAGTATAACCGACAGTAAGACAACTTTTCTAAATATATCTATTTACTACCCTAACTACTGTAAAGTACGATTCATACAGATCGCCATCCAGTGGATCTACGGACGGTAGAGAACTTCCATGCATCCATTGAGCATTAAAGCTTGGAATTAATGATACTAATAGATCGCCATTAAGTGGATGTGGATAAGGGCGAACTCAATTTATATTATGACTCTATAGATCATTGAGGCTCGTAGATCTAATATACGATTCTAACTCATCGCCATCCAGTGGATCTACAAACATATTTTTTAAACTTCCCTGTATCTTATGATTCTTTTGAGCACTGAGAATGGTAATATATGATACAAATACATATATATCGACACTTATAACATGTGATTCCCACAGATCACTACCAGTGGACCTACTGACAGTATGGCAACCTACCTGTCCATATACATGTACTAGTGTAACATGTGATTCTTAACAGATCACCTTACAGTGGATCTACCGGCAGTAGGATCATATATCTGTCTCTATTGACACTTAAAACATGAGATTCTTAACAGATCACCAGGTAACCTTCCAGTGGATCTACCGCCACTGGGGCCATATATCTATCTCTATTGACACGTGTTACATATGATTCTTAACAGATCACATTCCAGTGGATCTACCGGCATTACGGCTATATATATGTCTGTATTGCCGCATGTAACATGTGATTCTTAACATATCACCTTCCACTGGATATACCGGCAATAGGGCTATATATCTGTCTCTATTGACACTTGTAACATGTTATTCTAACATATCACTACCGACAGTACAGCTATATATAGGCCTCTATTGACACGTGAAACATGTAATTCTAACATACCACGTTCCGCTTGATCTACCGGCAGTAGGGCTTTATATCTGTCTCTATTGACGCATGAAACATGTCACAGTGATTCCGAACAGATCACCTTCCAGTGGATCTACCGGCAGTAGGGCTGACTATCTGTCTCTGTTGACACTTATAACATGTGATTCTTAACAGATCACTTCCATTGGATCTACTGGCAGTCGGGTTATCTATATGTGTCTATTGAAACTTGTAATATGTTATTCCGAACAGATCATTTCCCAGTAGATCTACCGGCAGTAAGGCTATATATCTGTCTCGTTTGACAACATGCAACATATCACCTTCCAGTGGATCTACCTGCAGCAGGGCTATCAATCTGTTTCTATTGCACTTGTAACATATTATTCTAACAGATCATCTTTCAGTGGATCCACCGGCAGAAGAGCTATCTATATTTCTCTTTTGACAATTGTAACATGTGATTTGTAAACATATCACATTCCAGTGGATCTACCGGGAGTAGGGCTATATATCAGTCTCTATTAGACACTCGTTACATTTTTAACAGATCACCTTCCAGTGGATCTACTGGCAGTACGGCGATTTATCTGGCTCTATTGACACTTGTAACATGTTATTCTCACAGATACCTTCCAGTGGATCTACCGGCAGTTCACTAATCTATATATCTCTATTGACACTTGTAACATATGATTCTAACAGATCACCTTCCAGTGGATCTACATGCAGCAGGGCGATCTATCTGTCTTTTTTGACACTTGTAACATGTGATTCAAAGCAGATCACCTTCCACTAGATCTACCGGCAGTACGGCTATCTTGTGTGTCTATTAATACTTGTAATAAGTGATTTGTAAATAGATCACCTCCAAGTGGGTCTACAGGCAGTACGGCGATCTATATAGCTCTATTGACACTTGTAACATGCGAGTATAACAGATCACCTTCCAGTGGATCAACCGGCAGTACACCGATCTATCTATTTTGAGTGACACTTATAACATATGATATTTAACAGATCACCCATCAGTGGATCTACTGACAGTAAGGCTATCTATATGTGTCTATTTACACTTGTAACATGTGAATCCAAACAGATCACCTCCAAGTGGATCTACTGGCAGTACGGCTATCTGTATGGGTTTATTGATACTTGTAACATGTGATTCTTATCAAATCACCTCCCAGTGGATCTACCGGCAGTACGGCTATATATCTGTCTCTATTGACACTTGTAACATGTGATTCTAACAGATCACCTTCCAGTGGATCTACCGGCAGTAGGACACTCTATTGACACTTGTAACATGTGATTCTAACAGATCGCCTTCCAATTGTTCTACCGGCAGTAGGGCTATCTATGTGTCTCATTTGATACTTGTAACATGTGATTCCTAACTGACCACCTTCCACTGGATCTACCGGCACTATGGCTATATATCTGTCTCTATTGACACTTGTAATATGTGATTCTAGCATATCACCTTCCACTGTTCTACCGGCTCTGTCTCTATTGACACTTGTAACATGCGATTCTAACATATCACCTTCCAGTGGATCTACCGGCAGTAGGGCTATCTATCTGTCTATCTTGACACTTGTAACATGTGATTATAACAGAACACCTTCCAGTAGGTCTACTGAAAGTATGACAACATATCTGTCTCCATTGACACTTGTTTCATGTGATTCTCTCAGATAACCTTCCAGTGGATCTACTGACAGTATGTTAATCAACCTGTTTCTGTTTACACTTGTTGCATGTGGTCCCCACATATCACCTTCCAGTGGATCTACCGAAAGTATTGCAACCTATCTTTCAGTGTCTTTTTTGACACTTGTAACATGTGATTCCCACATATCAACTACCATGGGGATTTACCCACAGTAGGGCTATCTATCTATCTCTATTGACATTTGTTACATGTGATTATTAATAGATCACCTTCCAGTAGTGGAAGCATGTGGATTCTATATGTTGGCCAGTTCTACGAAGGACCACCACGTTATTTTTACTTCTTCTATTTAAAGCTACCTAGCTTTATTAGATAATTCATTAAATGTTTAATGAACTATTGTGTTAAAAGTTAGAAGTTCCAAAGTTCGTGTAAAAGCTGATGGGAGGAAAACATTTGAATGTGCACCCTTTGCTTCAAAGATATGCCTTTGAAAACATACCGAGCAAATGCTCCATTTCCCACATTGTTTTCAAACGATATAATCAGTGGAAATGCCATTTCCCCTAGAAATGTGTCATTTTATACTCATTTTTTCATTGTGGATGAGTCTTAAAAAGCATATAAGGTTAGAAGGGTCAATATTATTGTACATTTCAAATTAGAAACATCTCCAGATAACTCAAGTTACTTCTGCCAGTGTAGTTCAATGGTTAGAACAGCCTCTTGTGTGAGAGGGAGATCTAGGTGTGAATCCTAGCACTGGCTAAAAATTAATAAACTGTTTGGAGAGGTTGAAACGATATCGGGGCCTTTAATTGGCTTGTAATCAATCTGGAAGACAAATGTATTCTCTCAGCAGTAACATTAATACATATCCTACCATGCTTGTGTTTGCAAACTTTATACTCCTAATACATACATGAAATATTATCGTCTGCTCAATTGTCGTCTGTCCTACCCCATCATTTTTGCCTAGATTGTTAAACACTTTTGAACTTCAAACTTGAATAATTTACTTCTTTCATTCGATCTGAAAACGAATTACTCCATGTTGGCTCGAACACTAGTTTTAAGGGGTTTTAAATTTTAAGGGGTGTCATACTTTTAAAATCAATATCTCGGCAACGAAAAGTATTGGAAAGGTAAACGTGCGACCGATATGTTTGGGAAGGATATGTACAAATACTGGAACCCCTGACTTCCAGCCCGGCCAGACGGTGCAGTTTCGAATGTGAAACTTGATAGAGGGGCACGGTCCTTTCTTTTATCCGATTTCGAAACGGACTGTACCATGCTGTCGAGTTTTCCGGGCCTAGACTTCCGGTTTGCCTGAGACCGAGGTTAGAACTTAGAACCCGAATGTCGGGGGTCCCCACTTTGAAAATCAATAAAGTCTGTGAAATGGCTACGTGTGGCCGATAGGTTTGCAAAGGATGACTGTCCAACCGCCTTACTGTCGGTACATCCACTGGGTGGCGATTTCTTAAATCAAATATAACAAATGACAATTTAGACAGTAATGTTGCCCTTTTGTTGGTGGATCAACTAGATGATTATCGGGGCCGCATCATACGAAAAGGGGCACTCGGACATTTAAAAAAGTGAAAACCCAGATCCCTTTCCTGGCTTTTAACGTAACATCTAGTCATTGAAATTTCTACTTTGTATTCATTTACAGGTAAAATGTGATGTCATCTACAATTGCAAAAAGTTCAGATCCTGATCAGATGTCATATCAGACGTGACAGCTGTTCTGGATCTACACTGTTTGCAATGTCTGAGTGTCCT
Source organism: Macoma nasuta (assembly GCA_032359355.1). Taxonomy (NCBI): domain Eukaryota; kingdom Metazoa; phylum Mollusca; class Bivalvia; order Cardiida; family Tellinidae; genus Macoma; species Macoma nasuta. The sequence goes on along the minus strand of JAULCE010143424.1, from coordinate 5,678 downwards.
TTTTCGTGTGATGCGGCCCATCTGTAAAATAATAGTTAACGAATATCAATAGAAACAGGAAAGTTGCCATTCTGTTGGTAGATCCACTGGATGGCGATCTGTTTGAATCGCATATTACAAGTGTCAATTGGGGCGTCAGAATAAGCGCATTAATGTCGGTACATTAACTTGATGCCGATCTTTGAAAATGGCCTGTTACAAGTGTCAATAGAGACAGGGAAATCACCATATCGTCGGTAGATCCACTGGACAACGATCTGTGAGAATGACCAGTTACAAGTGCCAATACAGACAGGAAAGTCATCATATCTTCGGTATATCCACTGGATGGCGATCTATGAGAATGACGTGTTACAACTTACAAGTGCCAATACAAACAGGGAAGTCATCATATTGTCGGTAGATTCACTGGATGGCGATCTATGATAATGACCTGATATATGTGCCAAAAGAGACAGGGAAGTCATCATATCGTCGGTAGATCCACTAAATGGCGATCTATGAGAATAACCTGTTACACTTGCCAATAGAGACAGGGACGTAAACATATCGATGGTAGATCCACTGGATGGCTATCTATGAGAATGACCTATTTTAAGGGCTAATTATATAGAGACAGGGCAATTTCGGCGTAGTGACAGTTTGTAGAAGCAAATTGAGCAGATTCAACGGCTCATTCTTGAGCAGCAGCACACGATGCCGGCGTTACTTTGCAAGATCGACACACTGACTGACATGGTGAGTGGAACAACTCATAATGAGCCTAATTCAGAATTGGTATGCAATGAAACAGGCGATAGGGTTTTGGACGTTTCAAGTGAAGAGGAAGTTTCGGATACCGGCAGCGACCCCTCGGAGGTCATGCGTTGCAAAACATTGCCTGAAATGGTTAACGTTACTGAAAGTAGACACATGTTACAGAAAATGTGCGGGGAATTTTCAAAAGAGGAACCGGTGGGAGAAAAAATAGACCCGTATCTCGCGGAGGTGTTCATTGCCAGCATTAAACAGCCCAACGACAGAAAGATTGCCTCTTCACTGCTTGATAAACAAATAAGGCCTGACAATTGCGAATTTTTGTCAGTGCCAAAAGTTAACAAGGAACTATGGGTAAGCTCCTCTTTACATAAACCAATCAAGGAACAGGACAAAAAGTTTCAGACTACCCAGGGTTACCTTTATGTCTGAATGATACCTCTGGTGAATTTGATGGACAGTTTGCTGAAGACAAATCAGTTCAAGAAATTTGAAATGGCTAAAAATTCTTTCCAATTGCTTGCATACGCCCATAGGGACGTCACACATCTTTGTTGTCAGCAAATAAAACCAGGCATAATCCCAAAATACCAGCAGCTGTGTAACGACAACACGCCGTTAACATCGAATCTTTTGGGTGATGACCTAGAGAAGCAGTTGAAAACCATGGATGACATGAGGAAAATTGGCAGTAGTATGGCTAGACCAAGCAGCCATAGAACAGTCCCAAGCAAATCTATAATCACACCAAGGGAACACCATGGAAACAAGCCGGGCCAGAGACATTTTCACCCATATCAGAGACACACTTCAAGTGCAACTGTTACAAACGCCAATGTCTCTTTTTTAGGAAGAAAACCCCGGCAACACTTGCCGGCGCAGAAACCAAAGGGATGGCCAAAACCACGCAAGTGAATCAACCGACCAATGGAAAAGGTGCACCGGGTGTAAGTTAAGTGTTTACAAACATACAAAACACACCCACAAATTTCAAAGCAGGCAAAATCACCAATTATTTTAAAAAATGGACCGAAGTTACAAGTGATAGCAATATTTTGAATATTGTGAGAAAGGGTTATGAAATAGAATTTGAAACTAATCCTTGTGTTCACTGCTTTAGCAAACCTATCTCTTTCAATAAGGAAGAAAAAAGTATAATTTCAAAATTGCTTCTAAAATTTGTAGACAAGGGGGTTATTGAACACACAGAACATGCATCAGGAGAAGTAATTTCTAGCATATTTATTAGACCAAAACAAGATGGAACGCACAGATTGATTTTAAATTTGAGTAAATTAAATGATCACATTGAAAAGATTAATTTCAAGATGGAAACATTAAAATCTTCACTGAATTTGGTTACAAAGGGGACATATTTTGCAAAAGTTGATTTAAAAGATGCGTATTATAGTGTGAGAATATCCAAAGCAAGTCGAAAATTTCTAAAATTTGATTGGAATGGGAAGTTATTTCAGTTTACTTGTTTACCAAATGGTCTATCATGTGCATCAAGAATTTTTACAAAATTATTAAAACCATTATTTTCTTCATTGAGAAAGTTGGAACATGAAAATGTTGCATACATTGATGACAGTTTGCTCATGGATAAAACTTTCACTGGGTGCAAAATAAATCTTACCAACACTGTACAGCTTGTTGATGAATTAGGCTTAACTATGCACCCAGAAAAATCCGTTGTCATGCTAACACAATGTATTGAATTTATTAGTTATGTCATTGATTCTCAAAAGATGATCATTTACATTAATAAAAAGAAAGCATTTGATATAAAACAACTTTGTATAGCTATGCTGAAAGAGACAGTTGTTATTATCCGAGATTATGCAAAGTTGATAGGAAAACTAATTGCAGCTGAACCGGGAGTCCAATATGCACCTTTGTACTATAAGATTTTAGAATTGGATAAAGATGCTGCTTTAAAATTAAAAGGGGGTGATTTTGATGCCACCATGTGTGTGTGTCTGAAAGTGCAAAAAGTTGTTTGCAATGGTGGATAGACAATATTGAAACGGCCTATCGACCCATTTCTCATGGGCCACCGCATAGGAAAATTGAATCTGATAGTTCTTTAACTGGGTATGGAGGTCATGATGTTACTCATGGACAGGAAGTAAGTGGTCATTGGACTGAAAAGGAAAAATTACATCATATTAACTATTTAGAATTGAAGGCAGCTTTTTTGTGTCTGCAGGTTATATGTGAAAATACAAGAGATGAGCACATACATTTATTTTTAGACAATACAGTGGCAATTAAATTCTTAATTAAAATGGGGGAGAGGGTAGAAAACCATTGCTTAATTCATTAACAAGAAATATTTGGCTGTGGTGTTCGAAAAGAAATATCTGGCTTAGTATTTTTCATATACCTGGCAAGCTTAATATAAAAGCCGACACATTGAGCCGCTTAAGTAAGAAATTGAATGAGGATATGGAATGGGCGATTAATGAGGATGTGTTCCTTAATATTCAAAGAAAAATGGGAATATGTACTATTGATCTTTTTGCCTCTTGCAAACATTTCAAACTGAAAAGATATGTATCTTTTCTGCCTGATAATAGTGCTTCTGCAGTTAACGCGTTTTCGTTGTGTTGGAGTGGTGAAATGAATTATATATTTCCACCTTTCAGTCTGCTGGGAACTATTCTGAAAAAATTGGGCGAGGACAAAGCGGAGGCAATTCTTATTGCCCCAATATTCACAACCCAGCCGTGGTTCCTAAGGTTACTCAATGTGATCAGCGGCACATGTTATCTCTTACCCAAGGGAGAAAACTACTATATCTTCCTCACAGGAGGAAGATACACCCATGAACAGCAATGAAAATGGGAGCTTTTAGGATATCAGGAGACATTTGCAAAGTATAGTTTTTTTTTCAGAAATATCATCATGGCTTCCTGGAGATCTGCCACCCAAACACAGTATGGGATATATTTCAAAATGTGGTTGCAGTTTTGTGGTGAAAGACAGAGTGATCACAATGAGCCCTCTGTAACTTATATTATACAATTTTTGACACAGTTACATGTCAGTGGGTTAAGATATAGTGCCATAAACACAGCTAGATCTGCATTGTCTTCTTATTTTAATGCCATTAAGACTGTAAACATTGGTGACAATCTTCTTATTAAAGGTTTATGAAAGGATTTTTTCAAATTCGACCAAGTTTTCCAAAGCAGAATTATACATGGGATGTCACCCAAGTGTTAAAACTTTCTTGGTACGTTGAATACTAGTGAATTAACTCTAAAGCTGATATCAATGAAGTTGGCTGCATTATTGGCATTAGTAACAGGCCAAAGATATCAAACTTTTTCAAAAATTGATGTAAACAATTGTGAACTGACTGAGGAAAGAGTACAAATCAGAATTAATCACTTGTTGAAACAATCAAAACTAAATAATCATTTGGCAGAACTTTACATAGAAAAGTTCACACTAAATGAAGAATTATGTGTAATAAAGACACTGACACATTATTTACAGATGACAGAGCCTTTCTGAAAGCACTCTACGTTGTTTTTGAAAACTCAAAAGCCTCGTACACCTGTTACCACTAGTACAGTAGCAAATTGGTTAAAATCGATCTTAAAATTGTCGGGTATTAACATCCAGGTGTTTTCTGCACATAGTTGTAGAGGTGCTTCCACAAGTGCAGCTGCACAAAAAGTGCCTATTGACACAGTACTGAAAACAGCTGGTTGGAAAAGTGAATGTGTTTCTAGAAAATTTTACTAAAGGCCAGTTACTAATGATTCAAGCTATAGTAAGACTATTTTGGAATTGAGTGCATGTGACCAAGAGTCAAAATAGAGACAAATACCACATCAATCTTATTATGTGTGTACATAAAATTGGCAGACTGAGCAGATGAAGAGAGACAACTATTTTTATATAGTGGTAGCTGACAGTACTACTTAACTCCCTTAGTTATTTTAAGTTTTTAGTGTAAATACGTTACTTTGGTATGTGTAATACATTATTTGTATGATTGATCAAATAATTACAATATTATTGTAATCTTGGTAGCTATACCAACATAAAAATAATAATGTTTATACAGCATATATCTGATTTGTATTGATTTGTTAAAAACATATATTTTGGAACATGGACTCTAAACCACTTCTTTGACAGTAATCTTCTTCAGTAGGATAAATCTTATATGATGGCACGGCTCATCATAATTTAGTCACAGACGATAATTTGAAATAATTTCTGCAACTCTTCGGAGGAGCCTGTTTAATTGCGTTACTGTGTATTGTGCAAAACTGGTTTTATAAGGGCAAACAGGGTAGACACAGATCAGATTGTGCCACAAAGGGCCATCTGATCTGCGTCTTCACTGTTTCCAAATTATATTAGGTCCGGAATCGGCAGCACAAGGGTAAGCACATCTTATCGGACTCTATAAGCACTGCAGTAAGCCCCAAACACATCTACATTTGTAAAAACAACATGTTCATAGATCCAGACAGCTCTCGAGCCCGTTATATCCATATACAAGTATTTACGCTTGTTGCAAACAGAGTATAACCAAGTCAGAAGGTTTTTATATTCAAAGGTTAAAGAGATCTCCAAATAAAAATAGATATAAAAAATATACCAATTTAGACACGCCGACTTAGAGTACAAACACAAATACTAACATAATGAAGAAAAATTTTTAGCAGGCATCACAAGGCGTTATCTATCCCTTTCACCGCCATAGGCGACTGCAGTCGACATTACAAATCAAAGTACCGAAGGTACTGATAGGAAGTGAAAAATATATTGTGTTGGAACAAACTACCGTACGTTGGAGTGATGCTTCAAACAGTACTCAATCAAATACAACTGCATATGAATTCAGCAATGAAGAAGGTATGGTGTAGGTTATTTATTGGCAACAGCAATGAAAG
>JAULCE010143313.1:0-12023 GCA_032359355.1 Macoma nasuta | reverse complement strand
AACTAGTGATATAATTATGCTAATTAACGTCAATGCGAATAGCGGTAAAATGACCGCACTATATAGCGACGTTATATGTGTTTAGCGCTTATAAGAGCTTGATTAAATTTTATGATATAAATAGAATATAACGTTTGTGGTCATTCAATATGGAATTTATTAAACTCGTTTACTTAAATAGATAAAAACTCGTCAAGGCTCGTTTTTATCAATTTTAGAAAACTCGTTTAATAAATTCCATATTGAATGAACATTCATGCAATATCCTCTATGTTATCAGCTGGGTGGTTTTAGCCTTAACTACTGTGAGTCGAATAAGTGTGTGATTCAGTATGAGGCTGAGAACTGTAAGCTTAGTGGTTAGTGAATGTATGTTTTACCGAATCTTTAGAAACGCTTTGTGGTGCATTGAGATGTTGTATGTGTACGTAAAGTGGATAGTTATATGGGCCACGTCACGCGAAAAAGGACACTCGGACATATACAAAAGCGCCGACTCAGCTCTTTTTCAGCGCTATTATTCAAGCATCTTGTCACACAAGTTACCATTTGTATTCATTGAAAGGCAGAATTGGATGTCCTCTAAGATTGCAAACAGTGCAGACGTGACGTGGCGGCTGGTCTGGAGCTACACTGTTTGCTATGTCCGAGTGCCCCTTATTGCGTGACGTGGCTGTTGATAACGTAACGGTAACAGTAGTACTTCACCGTTACGTTATCAACAGTAAGCAACGTTCATAAAAGGTGTGTGCTTCAATAAATTATTGTAAGCTTGGTACTTTACATTGTAGTAATTGTGATATAAGTCCTTATGAAACTGTTTAGTAGCTGAGTGCTGAAATGACTACTAGTTGAGTGCGTATGTATTAACTGGGCTCGAATGCTTATAACGTATTTGTTTGCAGAAAACTGTTGTAATAATGGTAAAGTAATATATTTTGCATATATTTCATGAGGTATTTGAATTAACCCGACTTCAAGAGGGCGGCATTAGCCACCCGTGTGTATTGGATGGGTTAATTTAAACTACGAGAGCAATTATGTAGATTATGAATTGTATCAAAGCCCAAAAGATTGTATTTCATACGGCGAATAAAAAGCTTTAACCAAAACAGCTGCCGTGCAGATATTGATGCACATGCGTGTATCTAATACCCGCACAATTTTGAGGAAATTATTGCATGGCTTCTAAACAATATATGAGCTCTGCCCAAACAAGATAACGGGTATACGTTTTAACATTTACGGATTTCAATAGTAAACCGTCAGGGCAATGGTACAGCTGAGTATAGACGTGGAATTGTGTCTAGTATGTTTAACTTCGATTGTGTATTGAGTACTTTATATACTTGATTTCTCAAGCTTGATGTTTTTTAATGATTGCCGTTGAATTAAGGTTTTGTTGAACATATCAGTATATTTGACTATTTTCGGTGATCGGGCACAGCCCTGTCAATAATATGATGAATAGCTCATGAATAGTTCATGAACTTGATTCTTCAGTTCATGAACTATTCATGAACTATTCATCATGTTCTCGACCGGGAGGTTATCAAGCTATTTGGTCGTAATTACGTAAGTGAGGGAGGGCTAGTGTGTTAGGGCGTGATCATATACGTGTACAAATGAACATGTTAAGATTCATATACACAAAGTTTATTTGTATAATTATATCTAAGTGTTACCTGGCGATTAATTGGCATGTATGACACCGCTACGCACCTGGTTCTGGTGATAGGGGTCCAATGCATGTATTTGTATATACTATAATGCTCTTTTCGTAATAAGCTCTTTCCGGCATAGCATACTTTTCCAATGCACTTGCCGGCATTTTTAGGACAATAGTTTATGGTGTGTCATGTTAATATAAACAACACAGTCTAAACTGTTGAAATTATCATGAATAATTTAACATCAAATTATCAAAAGAACTGGTGAGCCCCTTCGTTTTTTAATCTCCAACATTTGTTGAACATGCAGTGACAATAATCTCTATTGTACCTTTTACAAATAATGAATGAATACCGAAAATAAACATTATCGGATAAGTTTACGTTGACCTACAGGTAAATCACCGCTTTCTGCACTTGTTAAACATAGAACATGTTGCCATGAATCGTACTTTCCTTACTTGCTTACCTGGTAACAATAATAACATAAAAATCCCACCGGCCAAAAATAGCGTGCGGTTCTAAAGAGCCACATATCGTGGTAACGGTATCCGAGCTAAGGTACTTTCAAACAGTTATTGACTTTAATGTTTTGGTATCCTTGACAAAGTCACGAAAATATTTTACGCTGCGGTTCATGTTACTGTATTCAATGTTGTTTAATAATTAAGGAACAAACTTATGCGATTAGTGAATACCTGAAAGATGTGATTTTGTGGTTATGAAATTAGAACTAAATAATTTATTTTCAGGTTGGATTATGAAGATGAGAAACTGCGCGATCTATTGAAGAAGACAGATGTAATTTTTGCCCGAAGTAGTTTTTTCGATATATCTTCTTTCATTCCAAACGTTGTGCTGAAACTCGTGAACCCAGATGTAAGTATACTGAGATCTTCCGTCAAAAAAGCTTGAACAAGATTTGTATGATCCAATCACATGGTGTTCCATTAGGAAGCCTACATTATTCTTTGACTGCATCGAAACGACCTTTGACGACTGAACGTGGCAGATTGGTATTGAGTTTCTCTTAAATTAGATAGTCGACTGACCGAGTTTTAATTTTGAACTTTAATAACTCGCGATATTGTACAAACAGTTATCCTTCGTTACGTTAACTCAGTGTATCTTTTGAACACGCCTTCAAATAAGCTACGATCGGATAAATAAGTTGCTTTCAAACTCACACAACATGACGATTACCAGATAAATAGATGAACAAACAACATGTTTGATTTACTCTACAGTTGCAAAATTGTATAGACCGTGATCAGTCGCTTCGTCTCTGATATCCGTTGTAAGATTATGCTTGATGTACTATACAGTTGCAAAATAGTAGACTTTGATCAGTCGCTACGTTTCTGATATCCATTTAAAGTTTATCTCCGATTTACTCTACAGTCGAAAGGGTTTAAACTCTGGACAGTCGCCATGTGTCTGATATCCATTTTAAGGTTATGTTTGATGTACTCTAAGGTTGCAAAGGGCAGAGACTCTGTCCAGTCGCTACGTATCTGATATTCATTTCACGCATCTTTGATATCCATTTTAAGGTTATGTTTGATGTACTCTAAAGTTGCAAAGAAAGTAGACTCTGTCCAGTTGCTACGTTTCTGATACGAGGACTGTTCTAATTTGAATGAAAATCGATAAATTGTAGGAAAACGGAAACTAAGAACATCAACATGGTTATTGCAGCCCTTCATAGTTTTTCACCAGCATGTGATATGCACAATTTCAGCCTTCTGGTCCATTTCTTAAATGCATTCTGGTAATCTTTTCTGGTTATACCTTGGAGGCACTGTAATATAGCTGAACCGAGATCAATGGGTCCGATATTTTCTTCCAGCAAGATACTTTTAAGCCTTTGAAAAAGAAAAAAGTCACAAAGGGCAAGGTCTGGCGAAAACGGAGGGTGGGGAAGCTCGACAACCTTTTCCTGTTTCAGAAAATCGCGGCCTCGTGGCAAAAGGCATTGTCATGCAACAACCTGACACCCCGCAAAACCGTTGCTGGTCTTCGTTCATTAAAGAATTTTCGAAGAACTTTGACTTTGTAAAATTTGGCATTCATGGATTTTCCTTTGGCAGGACTGCATACATAACCGTAAATGTTGCATCATTTGAAACAATTTCCTTGACTTTTGCAACAAATTGGGGGGATGTTGCAGTTTGTTTACTGTGGCATCGAGTAACTCATGCATAGGACATCTCATCGGGTCTTTCTTCAAATGTGTTCTTTGCCCCCATACTAAGAATACAGCGGTTCTTGATATAGGACCGTAGTTGGTTAGCGAAATTTGATCTTTTCCCGACCATTTTAGCCTTAGTGTGTACGAGTATACAATGTTTCTCGTTGTTTTGTCAAAGGTAGACTGAACAGATTTACACGAAATTGGTATCATTTGAAAGATAATCGATGCCTCCATGCGATACAGGTTATTACTGTGTAAAAAGCGTGCGTAATTGTGAGATATAATCCAAATTGCATTCCACTTTGAGCAGTCCTTGTAACCATCTTAAAGTTATGTCTGATGTACGCTACAGTTGCAAAAGGTGTAGACATTGACCAGTCGCTACGTCAGGGACATGACAACTGGTTTGGGTCTACACTTTTTGCAATGCTAAAGTGGTCCTTTTCTCATGACGCCCGCACTATTTTACAGACAAGTTATGCTATAAGTTTATTAAAGTAGCAAATATGTTGATATTTCAATTATATCGAGGTTAAGGCATTTTTCATTGCAGAAACTAAAACTACTTGATCGAAGAAAGGCAGTGACTGATGACGTGAAGAATCAAATAAGGAATGAAATCAGCGAGCATGAAGCGACATTTGACGCCAGCAACATTAGAGATTTCATTGACTTGTATATACAAAACAAACAAAATGGCGAAGACCAAGATTTATTCACAAGTGAGTAAAACAAATTTAAAACATATATGCTTAGCTTGTAGGCTTTGTAGAAAGTAAATAAAGTCGAACCTCGTTAGATCTAACTCATTGTGACCCTCGACATTACTTTCTAACCTAATGGCTATCGTCACGACATACAGACAGATCGAATGTAGGTTAAATGAGCATCTCATTGAATACCATGTCCACAGAGCATGTAAAGATGTTCAAGCCATACACTCGAAGACAATTTTAGTTTCGCTCACACTTACGTTTGGTTTTTGCGTGGGAAATGTTAAGGAAGAACTTGCGCTTGATATACATGTATAAGTAAAACGCTTTTAAAACTTGAACGTCGCCAACTTGGACTTTCGTTTTTGCGTAAATATATTAGTAACACTAGACATCTAACGATGCTAATTTTGTTTGTTTATCATCGTCTGAAAGCGCATATTAATACACACTAGTGATACTTTTTTCTCTTTTGCATAGTGAACCACTAGTGAAATACAGATAATTATATCATTGTGTTATATCACGCTTGCACCGCAGGTTATGTTATAAAATGATAATATTTGCATGACACTTTGACTCGTACAGACGATATATTAAATTATGATATTCGCTTGGATCTTTATTTCTTACAGATTTTATATAAAATGAGAATATTTGTATGGAATTTTGTTTCTTACAGGTGATAACATGGTCCGGATGATATTGGAACTTTTCCTGGGTGGAACTGATACTTCCGCGTCCACGATTGTCTGGTGTATTCTATACATGATAGAGTACCCGGATGTGCAGAAACGATGTCAGGAAGAGATACGCGAGGTAGGTAGCCTATTTACCACAAATACTTGAAGGTTATCACCGGTGTTGCATATGGGATATTAAAAATACCGGTCATTAACAGTGCAGTTTACCTGCAGTTTGACTTAAACTAGAACATCGGGTAATTCGAACTAATGAAATTGTATCCCAAACTTCGACATGGTGAAAAAGCATTGTATGCATGTATACTATGTCATTCATGAAAAAACTATGTTACTGTTGTATCCAACGATATGCAATTCCTTAACCATTCCGGCGCCAAATTTAAAAAAATGTCGGTTTGAACTATTTTATGATGAAATATTTTAACGAAATAGATCACAAAAACGATTAAACAAACTTTGGCTTTACTGAAACTGTTAACACGTAAATACCATTTGTTGCTAAAAGTGAAGCCCCAGATCAGACGCCGACTCTTAAGATGATGTCTGATTTTGGACTGAATTATTTGCAACAGCGCATTTAGGCAACTCCGGCGGTGAAACGGTTAAATGGCGTTTTGCCTTTATTTCATTTGAAAGGTATACAATAAAAGAAATGATACCACAGTATGAGTTTCTGTGTACTTATACCACTTCCGTTGCATGTTTAAGAGCTGCATCGGGCTCGATCTTCGGTCTCGCACGATATAGCTCTTACCGATACAGCACGACGTGATACGGTTATCCTATTTATCAGACCCGTGCTGTATTACGTTTTCACAGGCGTATGGACACCAGACAATCCATTGGTCCGACAAAACTAACTTGCCGTACGTTGAGGCAACCATCCTTGAGGTTCAGAGGTTGGGCAATGTCGGTATGTTGCTATTTATCACTTTGATTTGGCGGTTTAAGACGATTACGACACAGAGAGTGTTAGACATATGTTATCTTATTCTGGTATACATGTACCTGCTAAGATTAAATTAAAGGTTTCATTTATCTGAATTAAATTACCCGTTAGAACAAGTGGACCCATCTGAAATATATTAATCGATAACAATACCGTATTTTTGTCTTGCCTTCCAGCTAGTGCTCTCAATGTGCTTCTTTAAATCCTGAATCTGTTAGACATGTGTATTTATACATTTCCCTGGTGAACATTAGTTATACAATTTATCTAAATGTATGTTGGCATAACCGTCTAAAGTGGTTACATCATATACTTTATAACACTGTACTTGAACTTCCTTTGGTGTTTCGTTGTTATATATCATAATACACTGCCATCACACACGCGTTATTTGATTGTAACTTGTTCAAAGGCGTAATATCATTTTCGATTGCTACGCGCTTGTCAGCGATTTATTTCCTAACTGTTTAAACTGATATGCGACCCATGGTAACCCGATGTTCTACAAGGAACACCCATAAGATGATTTAAAATCATCTTGCAGACAAGTTTATTTGGAAATTTACTGCAAACAATAATTCTCGCTTACGGCACTATTGCTCAGTGCACTGAAGTTTTCAAGATGTATCTTTAATTCAACAGTGGAAGGAACTCTGTATCATACCAACGAAGAAGAGAAAGAAATGAGAGGCTACACAATCCCCAGACGTACTCTTATAATGGCCAACCTAATGTCATCACACCTTGATCCGAAATACTGGGATGAACCTGAACTATTCAACCCAGAGAGGTTTCTGAAAGATGGCAAGATAAAGACAAACGTGGCTTTTATGCCATTCTCTACAGGTAAGAATGCCCATTTTCGAAAATTGTTTCTTACAAAATCTTACAAATCAGTCAAACCTCGTTATCCCGAGCTTGGAGAAAATAAATTCAGTTTTAATTAAAAGTAATACAGTCGAACTTCGATAGGACGAGCTCGGTTTGCTCGAATTAATGCTTATCGAACAAATTATTTATGGACCAAAACAAATGTTTTTGTTGTGTAAGCACACACATTATATGCAGGGACTATTTTAATTAATCTCAATTACCGGAAGTTCGAATGAAATTTGAACTTCCGGTAATTAAAACTTTTCAAAATAGTCCCTGCGACTTCGAGCAAACAAAGTTTGACTGTATCTTAATAAAAAAACATCTGTTTTTGCTCTGTGGATGCGTGTCGAAGTTAGGGAACTATTTTTGTGAGTTAAATATAACACTTGTTACCTCGAAATCATCGTATCGAGTGTCGATTTATTAAACTACAGACGAACCTCGTTAGCTCGAAGTCGGTTAAGTCGATTTCCTGGTAAATCGATTTTATAAGCTGCACCAATGTTACATTTTAATTGCTTTCTATACTCATATCGTGGTTGTGGGAGCTATTTTTTCAAGTTCATTTCACCCGAAGTGCGAAAATAACTCGTACTTTCGGTGATTCGGTCTTGTAATAAATAGCTCCCACAACTTCGAGCTATAGAGGTTTTGATGTATTTACCGTGAAAGATAAGAGAGAGAGAGAGAGAGAGAGAGAGAGAGAGAGAGAGAGAGAGAGAGTTGTCTATAACATATTGGACTAAACACAGTATTCCTATATTGTTTGTACAGGTCCTAAAAAATGCATTGGAGAGGCTCTTGCAAGGATGGAGATCTTTCTTGTATTTACCAACTTTCTACAGAGATTCACGTTTAAACGAGAGACGGACGACCTTCCGACCAGTTTTCGACGAGATAAATCATCCATAGTTGGTACTCCCGTGGCCTTCAAAACCAGGATATTTCAGCGACCATAATCCAGTCTTGTTGTGTCTCGAAACCATTTACAGTCATATAATGTCTTTAGCGACACTCAAACAATAAAGCATAGTGACTATCAATGACAGGTGGACACTTAATGCAAAACGGGCGTAATGCAGATAGCTCCTTTGAGAGCTTTACGATCGTTCTGCATTCAGTGACCACCTGTCTTAATGCTCACGTATTCCTCGTTTTTTGAGTGGCCATTAAAGCGAGTTTGACTGTATTCTAAAGAGTGATTGATTTGATAAGATTTACAATGCTACGAGAGTCCTTCAAAATGGCATGTTACTAATGGATTTAGTATTATTTAATATTTTAAGACTACCAGGGAGTTGCCTCTGTGCAATTTACTGCGCAGTTAAAGTCATTCGTATTTTACAACGCCAACAACACGTACTTTGATATTTCATTGCCTTCTCAACCATGTCAGCGTGTGAAAAAGGTTTTATATCAAAGAAACGGTCAAACGGTTAGACAACATCAATCTTTTAAGTGTATACATGAGAACCTCCCCCCTAATGGTAAATGTGAAATCGAAGTGCATTTTATGCGTATGGGCGATCTTATTTTAGTCATTAATCGGCTTACCATACATTTTAATCTTTTAAATGTTTATGCTTCATATATCGTGAAGAAATTTTACACACAGTTTGGAAAAAATATGCACATTAAAACTTGTTATAGGATACGTCTTTAAATCATCATTTTGCAATACTGGTCCAATTGAAGTATATTTCCGAAACACTTTACTGCATGATCGAACAAATCGTGCAAAGTGATTACATGACGACAGAGTTATTCACTTTTGGATTAATATCACTCATATACACTGGTCAACATTTGTACTGTACAATGAAGGACAAATTGGAGCTAGAAATGCGGATATTTATAAAAGCCCAGACGGCGTTGTCTGAACCCACACAACAGTTCTTTGATGAGCTGAATTATATACATGGGTCTCTGAGATAATTATCATATATGACAATTTGCAAATGTATTAAAGAAATTTAGATCGGGGTAAACCTGAGCCAAAGATTCCCCTCGCAATAGCTGACTAAATGCAAACAGAATGTGCTTTACACATTTTTCATCTATTCTTCTGATACAGTAATACAGATTCCGCCAAAGGCATGACTATCTATGACCGGGGCATATTTGTGACTAACACTGTCGAAAAAACCAAAACGTTATTTCAGAAGAGCCCGAGCAAAGGTTAAAAGGTTAAAAGGGCATTTTCTTATGCATGTCAATGGTCCAGTCCATAAATGTAAAGAGGTGGTTTGACCAAAGAAAAGTGAAATTCCTTAACATCCATCCCATTCGCCGGATTTAAGAAGTTGTAACTTCTGTCAATAGGTATGGCACTAGAAACGCCGTTAGATATAAAAGCTGACTTCTCTGACAATGAAATGTTCAATGACAAAAAAACAGAGGAGGGAGCATGACGTACGAACTGGTTCAAAACTCCAGGAAACGCATGATGCGATGATCGCGGTTTATTGAAAATACATTGAAAAATGACTTAACCATTTCACCGCCGCAGTCGCCTAAATGCGCCGTTGAAAATAGTGCAGTCCCAGATAAGACGCCGCCTTATAAGGCGGCGTTCGATCTGGGACTTCACTATTTTGCAACAAATTTCAGTCCGTAACAGTTTCGGAATGAACAAAAAATATTTTATCGTCTCTATGATTTATTATGTTAAAATATTTTAACTGACACTAGTGACAACCGCCATTTTTTAATTTTGCGCCGTAAGGCTTAAGCTCCGTAGTGTTCTCTTTAGTTCAAGGTCTATCAAAAATTGCGTCTAGAAGAGGCTGGTAGATCTACTAAGACTTTTACATTTGTGTCATTATTTGCTGAAGGAAAACTTGTAATGGTATTTGCCCGTAGTGATGTTTCATGCAATATAGCAAAATTTGCTGATACACTATTTACAATACTATGCAACTCTCGACAACTTCCAAGTATGAACATACGAGTTTTCTCCCTCTCTTTAACCAGAATTGGATAACTTCTTTCCTGATTAAATAATGTTAGGCTACTAAACTGCAATATGCAGTACATGTATAGTCGAAATAGTAATATAATCCCATTTGATGCTGATATGTTTGTATAAGATTCAGCCCTATATGAATATCATTTATTATAAAAAATCATACAATCGGTTCTTATAAATATAAATATTATTTACTCGGAATATAACTCGGAATATTTTACTCGGAATGCAACAGCTTTTGGCTCAACCTATTATATATGCACATTATGCAAATAGTACAAGGGCTGTATTCATAAAGCTCCTAGGGAAAATCTCAAACTTAAATGATAATTGTAAATGCATATTTCCAATTAATTTTAAAACATACTTCAATGAAACATTGCATGCTTATGAAAAACTACGTGGATCCCGTACAATGAAGAAAACATTAATGCTAGAAATGCGGCTTTATATAAAAGCCCATAGGGCGTTGTCTGTACCCACAAGAAAGTTCTTTGAAGAGCTGAATAATATACATGGATCTCTTAGATATCATATATGCCATTTTGCAAGCGTATAAAACAATAATAAATCGTGATAAACCTGTGCTAAAGATGCCCTTTGTAATGGCTGACTAAATGCAAACAGGGTGTTCTTTACACCTATTTCTTCTATCCCTCTGATACAGTGATACAGATTCCGTCAAAGGCATGACTATCTATAACAGGGCCGTATTTGTGAACCAATCTGTCGAAGAAAATCAAAAAGATATTTCATAAGAGCCGAAGCAAAAGGTTAAAAAGGCATTTTTTTTATGCATGTCAAGGCTCCGGTCCAAAAAATGTAAAGAGGTGGTTTCACAAAGAAAAACGTTAAAGTCCTTCAACATCCATCCCCTTCGCCGGATTTAAAAACTTGTAACTTCTGTCAGTAGGTATAACACTAGACACGCCATTAGATATAAAAGCTGACTTCTCTGGCAATGAATTGTTCAATGACAAAAAAACAGAGGAGGGACCTACATGACGTACGAACTGGTTCACAACTCTAGAAAACGCATGATGCGATGCTCGCGGTATTGAAAATGGCTTAATCCTTTCACCACCGCTGTCGCCTAAATGCGCCGTTGAAAATAGTTCAGTCCAATATAAGACACCGACTTAAAAGGCGGCGTCCGATCTGGGACTTCAGTATTTTGCAACAAATTAATGTCCCGTATAAAGCAGTTTTTCGGAATAAACAAAACATATTCAATCGGCTCTATAATTTATTATGTTAAATATTCTATCTGAAACTAGTGACAACCGTCATATTTTAATTTGGCGCCTAAAGACTTAAGCTCCGAAGTGTTCTCTTTAGTTCCATGTCTATCAAAAATTGCGTCTAGAAGAGGCTAGTAGATCTACTGAGACTTATAAGTTTGTGTCAATATTTGTTGAAGGAAGACTTGTATTTTCCTGTAGTGATTTTTCATGCAATATAGAAAATTTTGCTTATACACCTTTTACAATGCCATGTAACTCTCGACCAATTCCAAGTATAAACATACGAGTTACCTCCCTCTCTTTAACCAGAATTGGATTACATTCCAGATTCAACACTGTTAGGCTACCAAACTGCAATATGCAGCACATGTATAGTCGAAATAGTAATATAATCCCATTTGATGCTGATATGTATGTATAAGATTTCGCCCTATATGAATATCATTTATTATAAAAATCATTTAATCGGTTCTTATTAATATAAAAATCATTTACTCGGAATATAACTCGGAATATTTTACGCGGAATGCAACAGCTTTTGGCTCAACCTATTATATATGCACATTATGTAAATAGTACACGGGCTGTATTCATAAAGCTCCTAGGGAAAATCTCAAACTTAAATGAGAATTGTAAATGCATATTTCCAATTAATTTTAAAACATACTTCAATGAAACATTGCATGCTTATGAAAAACTACGTGG
>JAULCE010143312.1:0-19667 GCA_032359355.1 Macoma nasuta | reverse complement strand
GTGTGACTATGCTGATTGGGTGGCTGTTTTGTGTTGTATGTGGTGTGTCCTGCAAGACCTTTCTATCTACTTTTAAATGTGAATTCGGGACTAAGGTCAGACTCTACAATTCGCTTGAAAACCTATCGTTCATTTTGTATTTTTGCGAAATATGTTTTTTTGTATCCAAGTTCATGGTCAACGACACGTTAGTTTTGGATCTTCTTACATAAAGCTATTTCTGAAATGACAAGTGCCTTTTTATTTTAACCCTACACTTTGAAGTGATCCCATGAGTTTGGATAATTTGAAACTCCCTACAGTTTGATCGCATTTGTTGCAGCAAATAGAACTAGTGTGTAAAAGATAAATTTTCGAGTACATTCAATATAGGGTTAACAATGCAGTGATAAATCTGCTCGAGTATTTGTAAGGAGTGTATCCGTTTGACCCCTTTACGGCGTGTATAAACAGCTCTGGACCTGATAATATAGTCCATACTGTACCTTCCATCATGGACAGAAGTTTTATATATTACTTTCCAGGGCCTCTCATCAAGGATTTATATAATCTTTACTTGAAGTGATAGGAAAAAAACATAACATCCACCTTAAGCAGTTGTCGAATTGCAAACGTAAAGACTGAAACTTTGAGCAAATCATTCATGTTTTATAAAGATCTTTAAGATCAGAATTTGCATGTTGATGAGTTTAAACAAGTGGATACATTTATGCATGTACCAGATAGAATAGTGGTACTCATTTCCATTTTAAACGTCCCCCGTGTATTTAAATAGCGGAAAGCCCAGCTGGTTCATATTCTGATGGTGAAGAAGTTCATTTATGTCTAAAGGGCGAATATCAGGATCAGAGAGGTCAGACATTATGTAAACAATGTCCATTGGGACAAACCACAAGAGGCACTGGATCGCTGGATATATCGGAATGTGAAGGTAAACAGATACACTCAATACCACGGATTATCTGATGGTGTTAATTAAAATAAGTTATTTGACGTGTTCGGCTATATTAGAGTGTTGACCGAACCAGATACGCGTGGTTTCTTGTACATTAGACTGCAGGACATTTTACAGTCGGGTGAAATTCATGCTATTTGCTTAAATCAATTCATTTTTGCTGATTTTATAATGAAAAGCTTGTTGAGCACTGATCGCCCTTAACGATCATCTGATTTGTTAGCATTTGATGTAGGGAGATCGCAAATAAAGAACAAAACTAGGCATGTCCCGGTCACATCTGCCAAATATTTCGTTCATATGGTCAAAGGCTCTATGTCCCAATCGGGGCTGAAACATTATCAAATAAGTATGCTTATTTAACTTTTTCCTCTACTGAAGCGCCTTTCAGAGCCTCCATAATTGATTGCTATTACAAACAGTGTAGAAAATAGAATAAACGTAACGAGAAAATGGGCGATGTTCTACAATGATTTCATAACAAATCAAAATTGGCATTTTTTATTATGCCTTTATTTGCTCATTTTCATCTTCTTTATTTGTAAACAAGTCGTTATATAACATATGGAGGAAAGGGATAAATGGGTCCACTCTGTATCTTTCATAATGTCGGAATATTTTTATACTACCCCACAAGCCTATTCTCAGAACAGATAAAAACAGAACATAAATGAATTCAATCAAATCTTACATGCGTTTTGATACATACGAGTGCACAAATAATAATTGATAACATCATTCAAAGAACCATTGATATGGATTAAAAAGCAAATGTGTGTTTTTGATAATATCTTAAAGGGGTCTGAGCCAAACAGAGTATTAATATAAACTAGGCTTAATGTTTATTTCGAAGGATAGCAATTTAAGAGCTCTGCAGGAAAACTCGGTAAGCGTAGTAAGTCAGTTTTTGCGAGCTATAGCGATCCAAAACGTTCTTCGTAGCCGAAACGGATAAACTTTCCCAACTACGGCACTGACCTTTTATTCGATTTACCCTGTTATTATCGTTGACTCTCTGAATCGACATTTCGTCCATAGGTTTAAAGTTTTAATTTGTTTATCAAAACTAAAGAGTTTGCCCCCACCCACCTAATTTTCCTGAAATTTTCGTCTTTTTTGCACATAAAATTCCGATATCAAACGCCTCGTGAGATTATTTCGAAATCGGAAGAACTAAGAAACCTGATCAAAATATCAGACAATCCAAGAATGTTGGTTAAACTTTATCCAGCGACGAAATGTTAACAACAACACGACATCGAAATCGACTTTTCGTGTCCGTTGACAATTTGTATGTCTACACCGGTTATAGTTTGGGCAGTATAAATCGACGTCCTGTTTGCGTATAAAATACGATCGTTATGGGAAAATCCGGTATTGTGAAGTCTTTTTGATAACAATCTGTAATTTTGGCCTATTTCACAGGTAAATGAGGTATTAGAGAATTTTATTGTTAGGTAGCTTCGTACTGTCTGAGATAGATGGTCACGTAATCAAGTAGCATGATAAACCTAGGTTGTTTCGATCCCCCTTTATTTGATTATTAGAGGTCTTAGTGACAGGATAAATACTTTCGTACACGTGTATCTTCTATATTTATATATTAAACAATTCTTACATTGTTTCAAACAACAATTCACCATAGAATGAAGATGTAATGCACAATGCTAGGCTTTTTCTTTTTTTTTTATACTGGATAGTTATATCGACTCTATATTTTTATTGGACATGCACATATTCTTATTCATACCACACTAATGTATAAAACTTACAAACGGAATTAGTACTAGATACGATTGCGCGGTAGCAGTTCGGAAACTTTGATATTACATTTACATGTATAGAAAAAGGACCTTATCATTTTGCAATCAGTGTAGACTTGAGTTAAAGGCATACTAGGGCATTCAAATATTTTAGAAAAACTAAATTCACTGTATGCTAAATTAGTTTTGTAATAAGACTTGACTTCAAATACTGATACAATTCAAACATTTCGATCCTGATTAGACATATAATGCACGGACTGTCTATGCCTTCTCTGTTAAATGTCATATGAAAACATTGTCTCATGGTTTTACATATTAAATATTATTATTGTATGTAGAAATATAATGTGAAGATATTCGAAAGAAGGCACATATATCTGGTAGAAATGAACGAGATCGATTTAGAAAACTGCTGATAACGATTAACATCAACATTTCTCATTCTAAATTGATATTTTTGCAATTCAGAACTATTCATTGACAAAACAAAAGCAAACTATAAAGCTACAGAGATTGAAAGTTTACGAATTGAATTTCAGACAAATTCAATTTCTTACTAATTATAAATCATCAGCAAATAATTGACTTGGGGTAGATTATCATCACAATCAGATCACTCGGTGTTGCTTGGTCTTTGGTTGGGTGCACATCTAATCGTTTTATGCGCGATTTGACAAATTTCATTGAAAGAGATCAAGCTTTTGTATGTGAAAGAGATAATTTGGTTATTTTAAATAATGTTTTAATATACATGTGTTTGCAGTTGGTACCATGCATGGAGGAGATTCTTCTTTGAACGATGGAGGTAGGTGAAATGCTATACAATTAAATGGCACACTTTATTATATACTTGTAAACTTTTGTTAACTAGCTCATATGATTGCATACATAAGCAAAGCGGTAACAATGTGAGTAAATGTGTTGGGTTGTGCATATTCAGATTGATAAACTATTTACACTTTAAATATAACCTCATAATTACTCTCTCGGTCTGTCTGTTGGTCTGTCGTTTTTTATTTGTTTCCGTGCTATTTCTTAACAACTATTTCATAACAAGCGCTGGTTGAAATTAAATGAAATTTTACTTCGACCTTATCAAAGAATATATAAGGAGATACGTATATCGTTACGATCGGACGATTTTTCAAAAAGTAAGTGTCCTTTTATCATATAAAACCATTCCGTTAATTTTTTCCCGCTTATGTTTCTCTTCAACCGCTGGTTTGAATTTCAGAAAACTTGACTGGAAGCTTAGATATAAAGAGGTAATGTACTGTAATGATGTTTAGGTTGGATCGTTTTTACTACGTTATTGCCCATTTGTTATAGTTCTTATACGTTTATTTTGGACGCACTATTTCTGTACAACCGCTGGTTGGAACTTAACGAAATTTTACTGGACGACTTATCATCAAGAGGATATAGAGGATCTTGCACGAATTGTCAATTGATATCAAGTTTTAATAAACGAGTTCGGAAAATGTTATTAAACGAGCCTCTGAAGAATTTAATAACATTTTCTAGAACGAGTACAAATTGATATTAATTGACACCGAGTGTTAGATTATTTTATTACATGACAAAAAAAAAGCAAAAAAAAGCAGAAATACATGTATATTCATCCTTACAAAACCATCTGAATAGCTAACTGCTGAACAAATTACCCTGCGCGTGTAAACAAACATTTGCCGTGAAAAACGCAGTTTGTCTTAAATCTGTTTAAAGACTCATCAATCAGCTTAAATTCTTATCAGTCGAGGCGCTCAGCGACTGAATCTGGATTCTAATGGCTTGAACAATGTCGAAAATCCTTTGATTGCGAACAATGGTGTTTCAAATATAGTTCATACGACGTCGACGTCCTGTTGTTTGTAAACAAGTGACTACGTTTATGATACACATGCGGATAATTACATAGACTGGTGATTCGGTTATTCTATACTAGCCATGGTAGGTATAATAAAATACGTACTCGCTATACTAACCCGGAGACAAGCGGTGTCATGTGATAAATGGGTATACTCTGATGTAGTACCGATTTTATTGTTTTTTCCGTCGCTATGGTACTTTGATCATATTTTTTCCAGCAATTACAGAGAAACTGCTGGCTGGAATTCAACTTAGCTATTTTCTATTAGATCTGCATATCGTTATGGTGTTCGATTATTCTCATAGTTAGAGCCTTTGACTGAAGTTCTTGTCCGCTTTATTTCTCTTCAACCGCTAGATAGACATATCCGGCTGTTGCTAATCAACTGATTACTCAACTTCAATTTAACTTGTTAGGTGTATTTTATTTCAAAAAAAGATGTGCAACTCGCTATGATGTTCGGGCTGACTTTTTCACAGAGCTACGGCCCTTGATTTGAAACGGTTTCCCGCTCTATTTCATTTCAATCGCTGGTTTAGATTCATTTAAACTTTACAGGAAGTTTTATTACAAACATGACATGCGCATTTCATTGTGATGTTCTGGCCGAATGATTTTTGATCAAATTTATTAACTAAACTTGCTCTTTAAGATCAAATGCTGCTGTGTAAGGGGTATTAATTACTAAGTGATATCTCCATTTGCAAGTGTTTTTAAATTACATAATTACATTTGATGACATTATTTTAATGCGCCATGATAAAGCTGAATCTGCAAGTATAATGTATCTAATCTTTATGCACTTACCATCGATGATTGTCTTCAAAGAAGAGGATCGTGTTTCAGAAAAAAAAGAATTACGGAAGGGTTGTTATACAACCACACATTTCTAAAGACAAAGTATCATAGAAACTAGATAAATATCAGATAAATAATCAATCAATGCTTAAGTGACATTGTTATGAGCTAAGGTCATACCTTAGTCAATATTCACCTCATAATATGAACCCACTTAAAGCCACTTACACCGTAAACATATTCTGCTAGAAGCTTTTTTTTTACTAAAAGGCACTAGTAAAATCATATCACCAGGGTCATAAAAATATTATTGACTTTATTATGTTTTCCACCTCACTTTGAGTTTTGTTCGAAATGCATACTTACACAACTTTTGTGAAACTACAAATTTATCAGGGTTTATCAAACATTCCATTGGTGAATAAAGGCCTTATTTTTTAATTAATTTTGATTTTATGTTTTCTACATTTTACTCAAACTAGAATCTACTTACACATGCCTTATATCACTAGAAACAGTTCAAACAGAGCCGTTGTACAGCAACTATCGACCAATAAGAGTCCGGTTTTACTGCGTTAGTTTATCATAAAAATGTCACGAATAACTGCTGGAAAATTTTTACTCTCCTTTTGAGAGCAATTTTCACTCTTCATTTCATTATCTAACAACAGATATACCATGTGTTGCAATAATGTAATTACATTAATAGAATAAACAGTTGTTATGGGTTTCCAACTTTACATAATATGTGTATGTCATCTTTTTTATTATTGCAGCTAATTGAAAAAGTGTCTTTTTTCAGATAACACAATTAAAATTGCCGTTGGCGTGTGTGTGTCAGTTGCATCACTAGCGCTGTCTGTAGCCGTCATTATCTTTGTGTACAAGTATGTCACGAAAAGGTACTGAAATGTGTTCGTTACATTTAATTCTAAGAACCATGCGTGTTGTTTCCATTCGGAACGTTTCCGGTAAAAAGCGTTAGCCTATTCATTAGCTATGTCTGTTTCTTTACTTTATTTAGATAGATAGACTTTACTGTTAACCAATTAATCCGGTATTCTTAAATGCGATGAGCAGTCGACAATTTAAGCAGCGACCTAAGGGTTGAACCAACATTTACCTCGTACCGGAGCTTTTTTGCTTTAAGTATTTCAGCAATTGAGATACAAACGTGCGTCCGCGAAAATCATGACCCTTCTAAACCAGTTATACCTTATGATGTAGTTGCATTATGTAGTTTATTTATACATAAGCTCGATATAAATTGTATGTATATATCAGTTAGGCATCAACATGTATCACCGCTTACCTATTCCAGTTAAGCAAGTTTTGGAATAGGAAAATAGTAAAGTGGTGCATATTTTTTTTATTTATTTCATAACAATACCATTTACAAATCATTTAAATATTACTTATATTCACATACTAGTAAGCCCTTTGTAACAGCGGCAATAACCCCAAAATTTTGCTTTTTATCATTAAGAAGCAAGGCACATAATCAAGAAATTAAGTACGAGTAAATGTATATATACATGAGGTTTTCCGATTTGCTTATCAGTGGTGATTTGTGTAAGATGCTCGAGTTGTTTGCAGATACTTAGTTATTTCATTCCTCATAAAGCTTCAAAACAATGGCCTTTGTCATTTGATTTGCAGATTAAATCAAGTTAAATAATCCTGAAGAAATATTTGTATATAAATGGTGAACCCGATGAGGACAGATCTTCGAGAATTGTATTTCCATAAATTGTTGGTTACTGTTTTAGAGCGTATACCTACTGTAAATTGTTGATATTACAATTGAACATTTTTCAGTTTTACTCAATGAATTGCAGCAAAGTCTTATCTCAAATTTATAATTTCTTTTTCAAATATCTACTACGTATAAAATTGATATATAATTATATTGAAATTGATTTTGGTTAGTCTTACTCATGACTACTTTTGAACTTCTGACATCACATCTCGCAGTATTTTTTCTAACTTAAAATGTTTGATTAACATGTCATGAATGCATGCTAAAGAGATGTTCGATAGTTGCGCTTTTATCGGACAGTAGGTCTGGCAACTTCATTTAGTATTTATCTGGTTTCAACAGTGTTTCACTTCGCAGTAACAGTCATTGGCCGATCAGGATGTACATCTTTGACTGGCTGCTGGCCAGTTAAAACTATATGTACCCAACTGTAAACACTATTAGTATTTTGACTATCTCCATATAGTGTACAAACCTCTCGTTTTAATTCCTTTGCTTTAGATCAAAGTCAAACCTAACTTTCGTTCAAACTGTTATGTCGGTCACGAATTCACTGCATTTGCCTGTCATATCAAATGCAATGAATTGTTCGAAATGTATATCTGCCTATGTACATACAATATGTAATACAATATATATGCTAGTTTTCTATGCTCAAGTTTAGTTTAAACATCACCGGTATAGAGTGAAATATCGTACTAATACGCTTTAGGTATTTCTGAGGTAGATAAACTCTAGTCTCAGTTATCTACCATTAATGAAAACGAAATACCTCGATTATTTGACAGTCTGTAATTGGTTAACGTGTTTGCGTTCAATCCGCTGAGAGCGCTAGACCACGCCAGACTCTGGAACGTGTAGGTGAAGCTGTGACGATCATACCTACAATTACCATCGACTCTGAAATATTAAATCAGAAACCATCCAAGAACATGCTCCTACTCGAATGACTCTATGGGAGCGGTGGGTGGGCTTTAACTCGAAACTTATTGATTTCATAATTAATTTTACCACGTATAAAAACCTCGACTGTAACCTCGCACGGTCAAACGTGAAAGGTAGTGCACCGTATACTCTTTGATAATTACACAATTGTAAAATTAACTCAGCTAGCTAGCAAACGATCCAGCTAGTGTGTGAGACATTCCCATAAATAACAGTTGTGTATTGACTTATTGCCAAAACCAATTATTTCTGAATTCAATTCAATTATACCTTTTACTATGATAGACTCTGGGATCAGTTATCTACCATCCATGAAAACGAAACACCTCGATTATTTGACAGTCTGTAATTGATTAACGTTTTTGTGTTCAATCTGCTGAGAGCGCTAGACCCCATCCCCGCTCCTTACGCTGTAACTATTCAACAGGAAGTGTGGAGTGTCATGGCAATCATATGGAGGTAGCGACCTCGGCTACTAGGCCGACTGAACCATAAGGTTTTTTCATGTCATGCCACTTTATCATCCTGTAGGCCATACTTATTATAGTTATCTCCTAGGCCAAACTCGAAACTTATTATTTTCATAATTAACTTTACCAAGTATAAAAACCTCGACTGTAACCTTGCCCGGTCAAACGTGAAAGGAAGTGCACCGTATACTCTATGATAATTACACAATCGTAAAATTAACAAGTATCCGACCCAGCTAGTGTGTGAGACATTCCCATAACAGGTTTTTATGGCCTTATTGCCAAAACCAATTATTTTCGAAATACCTTTTATACTTACTTACATATATATTGACTTTACAAAACGTACGACTTATGAAAAATAATCTGCAGTGCCGTTTTTAAACTCTGATGTGCATATCGAAATTTTACGACGGGTTTATAAACAGCTGAGATTATATTGCACTCAATGGTGGATCTATCTTGAACCATGCTCATCCGGTACGGTTTTAGGTTTAGCAATTACTCCCATGAGTGTTTCAAGTTGGACTTAATGTAGTTCACCACGTTGGTAATATAAAAAGGCATTTCAAAATGAAAAACAACTTCAATCTCCAAATAATTATTTTGCTTTTAGCGATACAAGAATGAGAATGATAATATTTTAGAACGATCTATATTTCTTCATTGCCTAGCATTAATTAACATATTACTAGTTATACCATTTTTAAACACTTTCTTATCAAGCAGCTTGTTAAAAGAATTATATGGACCTACTAAGACTTTAAAAACACAAAATACAATTATATTTTTCTTTTGTTATAGGAAACGACAAGTAAATGACAGCTTATACGATCTGGATAAGGAATGCCCGGCCGCATGTGTAGCCCCAATAAAGACCGTGTTCCGGGAAAAGTAAAATGTGTCAGGTTCCGGCTAATAAACTGATGAATACATCGTATAATTTCAACATGCAGAAGTGACTTAATGTTCAATCATACTGACGTCAGTTTCAGTTTAGAAACTTTTCTTGACAGAACATGTTTGTCCTGGATAATAAAAATATTTGTTTTAGTTGAAGTTACTATGACTCTGTACACACAGTCTACACGATTTCCAAAACTATGTTTCTGATTCATGTTTAAATGATATAAAACAGGTCGTAGATTATTTAACTACACAAATCAGTACAAACTTTTAATTAAATAAATACCGAATAATGTTGAATCAGTTAAAATAAGTTACATTACACCCCTTTGCACACCCATAAAGAAGTCAACACATAGAGTATAGTTCCGATATTATTATTACACTCAGCAATGTCAGCAAGTTTGTTGACTGCAGTAAATTACAAATCAACATTCTTCGAGGCGATTGTTAAACTTGATTACTTAGTGTAGCTACAATGTGAGCTTTGGCCGTGTTGGCTAAGAAATGATTCTACCAAAGTGATTGTCGAGCTAACATCCCTGTTTAAAGATGGTCTTATGTATATAAAATAAAAATAAAACAGATTGATAAATTTAATTATTTTTATGCTCTTAAGATAGCGTATGTATAAAGTATTATTTTTTGTGAAATTAGGACTCATTCTACGCAATTCAAATATTGTTTTAGTAAAAATAAAACCAATTTCAGATGTTTGCATGAAATATTTATCATTATTCAATATACAATTCGAAGCCATAGTCCGAGTTATTCAAATGAGCTTTTATTTTGCAACCTATATATCGTCCACAATCTACGACCTGATATCGTCCTTAACTCTTTCCAGTTTTAAAGTGTCATTGCAAATATTGCACTTCCAAATGTTGGTGTCTGATCAGGAGATTCACTTTTGTTACCGTCCCGTTATAAGGGTTTCGGCAAAGCCATCATTTTTATTCACTTCGTTAAAATAGTTTAAACTGGTGACAAATAATTTTATTTTGCAACCTGTATATCGTCAACAATTTACGACCTGATATGCATCCTTAACTCTTTCCAGTTTTAAAGTGTCATTGCAAATATTGCACCTCCTAATGTTGGTGTCTGATCAGGAAATTCACTTTTTATACCGTCCCGTTATAAGGGTTTCGGCAAAGATATCATTTTATTCACTTCGTTAAATTAGTTTAAACTGGTGATTTTAAAGTTGGACTAAACAGATCGAGGGATTACATGAAGAAAAATGATCACAGTTTCTTGGAATATTCCATTTGTCTTGGACATATTATATTAATTCTGACTAACATTCAATATTTTGAATGTTTCTAGTGTTGTGTGTTTTATGACAACTATGTGTAGCGTTGTTTATTTATAGAAAGAGTGTTATTAAAAAATAAACTTTAAGCTTCTTTTATTGTTACCCTTTTTAACAAAAACAGCAACATTGTCTTAAGTAACACATTTTCCCTGACACAAGTACCGCCTTATTTCCTTCCCAGTTTACGAACCGGGCACGTAGACAATTGACAGTAAAGCAACAAACCAGACGGCGGCTTACCCATTGACAATATCAGAGCTTGCCTTTTTGGCCGTCATTGAGTGGCTGGTGGTGAGCTGTAATTTTCTACAACATATCAAGCTGGTCATTTGGCTCGATATCCGGATATTCAGTCAACAATATAAACAGAATACTTGATTATTGAACTATGTTAGTATCAGTTTAAATTTTGAAATCTTTTCTGTGCATAACTTGATACGTGTCACAAAAATCGTATCTAGTTTTAAACTGTTGCTAAAACCATTTACAGTCGGTCATGATATCCACACACTTCAATAGGAATGATGACAGTGAAATTCCATTCCTTGTTTTACCGACGTTGTTATTTATTTAATGCTTACCGTATGCCAAGTTTCTTAAAGACCTCAGATGTGTAGCCTATGCAGATCCAGAAAAGAGTACTCGATGCAATTCAAACGGAATATAGACAATGTACATTTTCAATTTCATTTTACAATAATAACACGTATGCATTGTGGTCTAAACGATAGGCAACACAATAGAAAAGGCTAACTGTGCCGCACCTACCCAAACAATATGGTTGAGCTGATTCCACCATCTCCATAGCTGCGCTGGTTTCTCTGGTTCTCTGGTTTTCTTAGT
This sequence comes from Macoma nasuta, assembly GCA_032359355.1. Lineage (NCBI taxonomy): Eukaryota > Metazoa > Mollusca > Bivalvia > Cardiida > Tellinidae > Macoma > Macoma nasuta. The sequence continues at coordinate 8,037 of JAULCE010143312.1, read as the reverse complement.
AAGTTACTCATGATCAGAATGCTTTATACATATTTCGTATCGACGAAATCAAAAGTAGACATAATTTAATGCAGACTGCGACAGTGGCATCATGATGACTGCTCCTATAAAACTATTTCGTAGTGTTTACTCAAAATCATACATAATTTAGCCAATTAGAGTTTTTTGTGTGTCGGGAAATGGCGATACGAGGCTAAAGCCGTTATTTTACGGTTCATATGCTACGTCAATGCTACGCGGAAATACACATTTCATTCACAATACAAACGTAATAAGAGATAGGCAATCGTAAGTTTTAAGCAAGTTAACCATCGCTTTTTTATGTTTCTAAACGAGGACGTACAAATCTCGACATAGATATTCAATACTGATTTATTCTATACCAGGATATTGGTGGCAAAGGCATTCAATAATTCATTCATGATTTATTCTTATATCACATGAACGGTCAAAAACAACCGAAGCATAAGATGTGATGATTCGAAACATTAGCTTTCGGACATGTGCCACGTCGGATCGTCGCTACGCGGTTGCCCTATTATCGCTTGATTTATTTTTTTATTTAGAATGCTAATAATTTGGTTCAAAACATATTAAATAGAACAAAACTTGATTCCTTCCATTAAGTAGGCTAAAGATGTCATTACCATTTAAAACGTATTTGGTTTATACCCTTGCATAAACCAGTAACATCATAAAGAAAAGTAGATAGAAAGGTCTATAAGAATAAAGAAGTATTTTGCTCATTTTCGTGTCGTGAGAAAACAAATATGCATTTTTAATTTTTAGGAGAACTGATTTATAATCCTTTTATTAACAAGCGACGTCTCCTTTATAATTACCATATTTTTTACCGATTCGAACACTAATGTGCACGTGTACATGCAAATCGGCATGTTAATTGATGACACAATATTTCCTTAGTACGAGGGGCATTCTGAAAGTTCTAATAATGGGAGTATAACTTTGATTATAAATGATCATATTTTATGAAAGTTATGCCCTCTTAAATGGTATAGATTGCCGCATCTAGCGTGCAAAACGTACTGGCCATTTGGCATATTGGATATAATTGGGTGCGGTTTTCGACATTGCTTGTATTAAAGCATTGGATTACAAATATTGCGAAGAAGAGCAGATGATCTTTGTACAAAAACAGTCGTTGCCTAATAATCTAAGTTGATTTGGACAAAGTATATGGGAACTATGCTCTACAATACCCTACCATTGTCAGACGGCTTGATATAAAGAGGACAGGCGGACGGATGAAATTGATCAGGGCGTCCATGAACGTCATTTTGTGAAAATGACGTCACCGTTTTAAAATGGTAGTGGATGGATGAGCGCGTTGTACTATGGGGGAGTAAGTTGTCATATCATGCATAAATAGTTTGGGAACGGTTTCTTAAATTGTAAAGAATAAACTTAAGCTCAGAAAGATTTGAGCCGATGGTTACCAATTTGCAGACCGACCAACAAAAACACAGGAGCGGGTAAGAATTGTCACTGAATGTTTGAGCGTGTATGAAAACTTCGTTTAAAAAACGATTGTTTGACTAAATGACATGTAGCATACCATGGGTGACATTTTTTGAGCCAATAAATATTTAAATTATAAGGTATGATCGGGGAAACGGAAAAAGGCCATAATTAGCCCGGTGTTCCAGGAGTGTAAAGCGCGTTTTAGATGATTTATTTTTTGACAAACGTATAATAGTTCTCCAGATTTCAGTCCTAGAGCGAAGCACAGTCACAGAAAGGAATTTTACTGAAAAAAATATGCCTGCTACCCTTTACCCCTACGTACATGCTCTTCCCCTTACGTTAGCGAGGGGACTTAAGCTACTCCATGATAACACCAAGCACATAAGTTCGCCGCTGTAAAGGATTATTAACCCACCCTCGGACTTCATACTTTGCCACATTCCCCAAACAGTCTAGGCCTGTCACCCTGTGAATTTTGGCTAAAACCATACATCAAATATTGTCTCGAGGACTGTGGTTTGAGAACCGCACATATTGGGGGTGTCATAAACCAATGCATTAGCACTTTACCCACGTCTAACTATAAATATCTTATTTCCGATTGTATCAAACAGGACAAGGGAGGGTACTTGTAGGGATTCGTCAAGTCAGATCTGATCAGCTAAGAGCTGTTTTATAAATCCTCACCAATTAACAGATCTTTCAGAATGTCTCTCGTAAATTCCTAAGTGACAATTCCACGATAATAAGATGAAACTTCCCAAGCTAAAATATATGAGAACGAAATCGGAACACAAAAATTCAGAGTCTAATTGCTTGTAACAATTTCAACAAAACAATCATGTTTTAAACTATATTTCTATGTTAGCAATTATAATGTCGCAATAAATCAAACGTTGGTCCGGTTAGTAGTTGAATCTGAGTTTTGAGTTAACAGTTCATTTTAAAGTTGTATAACATCGGTGACTGGCCTTTTACAACTATACACTTGGAGGTACTTAAATCGGTGCATTTTTAAATGTATAAAATAGATCATTCATTCAAGTTATGCCACATATACCTTACAAGATTCACCTTAATAGCTACAATGGCGGAAAAGACACACACAATTTTACATTAGTTACCAAATAAACACGTATGCTCTATGAATGACAACACGCTCTCTAAAAACGACGGTATAAGGACTTAAATGTTTTTAAAACAATTAGGGAGAACATAATATTAAATGGAGATAACTAAGTGTAAAATGAAATAACATCAAGATTAGATAAGGTTAGAAAAAATAAATGTGCGTGAAAAATTCAAAGAAACTGCCTGAAAAATATTCTACATAAACACATTTTATGTGAACACACTTTCCATCTTATGGAAGTATCTAACATTTTACATCGTCACCAGAATACATTTAGTAGGTCTAAAATAGAACATAACAGTTTCTAAAATGTTAGCCAGATCGATATAAACCGACTAATTCGTGACATTCTTATATATTATGAAGTTATTAGTCGCTGCAAGTGTTATATACATGGCCATATTAGTTTTTTGTAACCAAACCAGTACTTGGTGTGCAGGCTTCCTTCTTGAAGTATCTAATATTCTACATCGACACTAGAATACATACGTATAAGCTATGGAGGCAAAGGTCTGTACGGGATGGGTCTAAAGTGTTTATATTTGTTTTATTTATAAATATTTGTTAATGAAACTCTCAGCGAATGCTATTGACTCACTTTTTTATGAAAATTGTACAATGTGTTATATTCCCACTTCAGCTTGTGCTAACTCCGCGTGTAGTTTTCGTCTATCTACATATTTGTCATTTTCATCAGATTCTTTCTTAAAAATAGTTAAAAGGCAGAAAGTCACCCAGCTGGACTACTGTTTACCTTCATGACGTATTCACGCTTATGAACCAAAGACGACTATCAGAGGCTAAACTCACAATTTAGATTATAACTGTTATTTTTGACTATGGTTCAGTCATATTCAAGGTCAACTGTTTGATATCTGAAACTCATAGTTTTGTATACGCCCATCTTTAGATTGGACGTATTATGTGAACACCCACGGCAGGCGGCGGCTGTGGGCAGCGGGAAAACTTTGTCACGGGGACTTTTCTGGGAACCGCTTACCCAATCTTCATCAAACTTTACACAAATGTTTGTTATCTTGTGCAAGTTCGCTCGTCATCAATATTCATCAAGTTTCTGCAGAGTTTTGGCCCTTTATTTGTTGAAATTACTTAAACAAATACTTTTTCGCGGGGACTTTACGGAGAACCGCTTATCCAATCTTCATAAACTTTACACACATATACGCTGTCATAAGATCCTGTGCACGCTCGATACTCATAAATATCCATTAAGTTTCTGCAGAGGAATGGCCCTTTTTATTGAAATTAATTAAAACGCAAGTCTTTGTCACAAGGCAATAAGTTTGGGATCTTTGCAGATACAGACTTTATAATTGGCATTCATATGTACCTCATTTAATCACAAATTTTCAGTGGTTATCTGTCAAGGTCATCCTTTAAGGTCAAAGGTCAGAGTTAAAGGTCAGTTAAGAAACAACAAGGCAAATTTGCATAAAAGGGGTGCATAGCGTTTAACATTTATGATTAGTAACTGATGATTAAAGCAAAACAAGACAGCAAAAACATTTTTCATATGTAGGGATATTCCTTTTTCACCATTCCCTCATGTAATTGAGCCAAGATTGAGTACAAGAACACGAAAGAATCCTGCATACGCCAGATGGGCGTATTTTGTGTTTGGGCACTCTTGTTCATAGATGCAAACATCAAAGTTCAAAAGACCAGGCCAAACGCAGCGATAATAAGGTTCGTGTAATGCGTTTATGTGACCCCGTCGGTACTGTGACCCGGATAACAGTCTTTGACGTCAATAACTGACAGAAGTTATAAGTCTGCATTGAAACACATGCCCCTTGCCACGAAAAGTGGCCAACTCGACGTGACGTACACTGACCCCCATCAGGAACTAAGCTCAATCAAATATTGCATTGAGATGAAATCTGGTGATGATAATACAAAACATCAACGACAAAAATTACTGCTACTACTAGTACTATTACTAATCCTACAACGGCTACTGCAACTACTCGTTGTTGCTGCAACTCCTGCTATAACTTTTTCGGATGATTATCGCCACTCGGTCGTTTTTAATGTGATCTTGTTCACTTTTTGAAGCTAAAGTGTAACAATAGATCCACTGTTTGATGCAGAAGAGTGACTTTTATTCACTTTTTGGTGGAGAATAATAACCCAATACCACTAACAGTGCATATTTGTTATGCACAATTCTAATTTCGATCGAAAATAAAACAACACTACATGTCTGACTGCCTTACTGATTACGAAAATATATTTTAGATCTTAATCTGGGTCTACACTGTTTGCAGTTTTGACAGTTGTGTTTTATATAGCTGTTTGTTATTAGCACCAGGGTTCTATATTGCAGGAATATTTTGAATGCCACGTCCTTGTGTTTCCACCATATACTTTGTTGGAACAAATCAAAATCAACCCTAGTAGTCGATGTTAAGTTAAATCGAGTTATATGTCTTAATATATTTAACTAATCGTACCTGCGTGTATGCATGTACTGTTGCTGTATGACAATATTTGAGCGTCACAGTACAAAACTTAAGGTGACATTTGATAACCATTTTTCATTCCCTATGTGAACGCTCAATCTCAATGAGTACATATTATGACGAGTATGAAGCTTACCTTTGCAAATATTGTGGGAAATGAAGCATTTGCTCATTATGAACACATGTTTCAATCTCAACAATGTTTTAAATAGTCATCTATTACAAAGGCGTCAAATGGGTATGGGACGATGTATAACAGATGATTGATCAGGTCCCAATTAGTGCACAATCACTATCGCATTAGTTATTAAAGAATAGCGTAGTAGTTCCCATCGCTGTATGTTTTAACAATGTTTTACGGTGTAAAATTATAAGAACTGTTTAAACGTTTAATCCATACATACGCATAATTATGTACTCCCTGTAGGTGATGCGTGCTCTAGATCTGCATTGTTTGCCTGTTGGATATGTCTGGCCTGAATGTTACCAGCCTTATCAGGGTCTTAAACGTTAACCTGCATGATCAAGCGCTCCCGAATGTTACTTGTAAAAGATATTTATCTACATACTTATTATAGTATAAGAGTTGCGAATATTCTAAGAGGCTAACAAAACCTAATACACAAACAATGAACATGTGTTTGTCGTCGCTTTTCTTCCAACACCTCGTTTCTGCCACTATTGAAAATTGGCAAATATGTAGTTTTGGCAAATCACACTTAAGTGATTTTCGAAAAATTCTTTGGCTTTCTTCTAAATCCACGTAGGTGCCTGATTTAGCCATGGTCACAATTACGGTCACGTAGTTTGTTTCAAATTTAGTCTGCCGTAGTGTTACTACGGTCAACTAGGTTGAAGTACGATCAGAGTAAATTCAAAATTGGCAAATAGAGAACATATAGAAAGTCTAAGTATTAGTTAGCGTTTATTAAGACCGCAGTTCATGATTGTAAACGCCGAAATGCAGCGAGCGTAGCGAGCAAATATGAAGTGTGGTCTTAATAATACACTAACTGGTATAGTGTTTTCTCTATTTTATAACATGACGCAATATAAGGAGAAGCTTAGCTATGGGTTCAGGTCGTTCTCATAGAAACTAGACTAAATAATCTGTTACGTTTTACAAGTGATGTCACAGAACGTGAATCACACCCGAGCGCCCTAAATGCTTTGTTTTTGAGACAACATGAGTGAAACTGCACAATGAATCATGTCAAATGTAATGCTTTCTGAAAAGTTTGGAAAGTTCGATGTTCTCGGGAACGCAGATACGAAAGTCTTCAATAATGACAGTTTGACGAACTAGTATAAATACGTTATTTATGTGTCTCAAATAATATTTCTCGGAGTTTCGAGTAGACGACAAGTTTAGCCGTAGGTAAAAGTTGCAGGCGTGACGTCATACAACACCGTCATTGAACACGAGACTACCATCGTAATGTTTTCTTAAATCGCTCATTAAGTAAGCTTATCAGACTGAAATAATAAAATCAGCCATTGATCCAGATCTAGATCAGACTCTAAAATTAAAAGGGTTTGACTCTAAGAAATGCTTGTCAGACATATTTAAATTTAAGTAGGATTGGCTTTAAACTAAAAACATCGAGCGGGCGAAAGTATGCACAGTCGACAATTTGGAGGAAGGATAAAGATACAAAAAACAATTTGTTTAATGACGTAACCTTTCATTGCCATCGATGGTGGAACTAACATTGCGCATGCACCGTAAGGTGACTTATTTCCATTAAGAGTCTATATAGAGCCTGACTTAATGAAATTAATGTTGCAAATTTTCACAAATCCTAGCCTTGTGATTGGTTCAAAAAGTAGGGTAAACACTATGTAGGTTTAGCTACGTGTAAGTACGGTCAACTACATTCAACTACGAGCAAAGTGGCTAGGGTTAACTAGGATATCATTACGTCTTACTACGAGTAATACGATACACTACATTTAAACTGCATCCTTAATACGCACAACTACCGTAAATTATGGTCAACTGTGTTAAGCTACTGTAAAACTTTGTGACTGCGCCTGTGTAGTACGGGTACGATACAGTCACTACGTAGTTCAACCCTAGTAGATCCCTAGTTGACCGTAGTGTTAACCGTAGTGTTAATGTGTTTTGGTAGGTATTACGGTCAACTACGGTACACACTACGGTTAAATAGGATCAATTACGATTAACTAAGGTCAACTATGTTCAAACTACGGTGTCACAGTATGGTCACAACATCGTAGTTAACAATAACAAGTTGTTGAACATATTAAAAAATGAGGTGCTTACTACGGGCAACTACGTTCATTACTACTTTTAACAACGGTTATCTACATGTAACTACGTTCAACTACGTTTAATACGTTCAACTACGGCCATCTACGGTCAGTCCCATCTACGATCATCTACGGAAGATGTGACCACGGCTTTAGAGAAGAAAATAGACATTTTGTTCAATAAAGTTGCATAAGTGCATTATACGTTCACCAGTTTCTGGTTGTTTTCCTGCGAAATAACCATTATCTGCCTTGTCTAATTCATAATTATAAAAGACAAGTGTCTGCCAAACACGTATTATAAAACCCTTTAGCTTGAAACAGAACTGAAACAATTTAATTGACGAATTTACCGGTTTCGCTCCGATTCGCTCCGTTTTAGTTGTGGTTTAATATTGCGTACATACCGGCTCAAAACTCCCAGAAACCAAATGATGCGCTTAAAATTCACCAATGCAATATATATTTTTGAATGGATTACACAGAAGAAAGCTCGTCGGTGTAAACCTGTTGGCGAACTACATGTAGCTGTACACGTGCAAATCAAGGAAAACGATACTGCTGCATAAAATAAAGCCTAGCGTACTTTTCGTCCAACAGTGCAGTGCCACGGCTGATTTGATAGACTCTGACCCAAAATATTTTCCACAACAAAGATCAGAG
>JAULCE010143201.1:0-12023 GCA_032359355.1 Macoma nasuta | reverse complement strand
AAGGAGTTACAATAGTTTTGCACCAAGCCATCGAAATAGTGATTTCCAATGCCACATGTTGTTTCTTGTTGAAGGGACGACCCGGATGGCACATTGAGTGTTCTGTGATGGCCAGCTCCATCCTTGGAGACTCCCTAGACATCCACACAGGAGGGGTGGATCTCAAGTTCCCTCACCATGACAACGAGCTCGCACAAGCAGAGGTAAAACCTTTTGTTTAGCAATAGACTTTATACAGACTTTATACCCCTTTTGATGCCTCTATAGCAGTTGACTATTAAAAACTTCTTTTTTTTTTCTGCATGCTATGCCATCCATGCCACGCTGAGTAACTCTACCCACAATCACCTCCGCTGACTTGCCACTGCATTTTCTTACTTTAGCCAGTAACGTGTTTCAACGATCGTGTCACTTTGACAATGTGTCAGGTTGACTGTTTCCTCAACTTCTTTCTACCTGTCCATATTATTCTTTCTTTCATTATCTGGCTCTTCGGACTTATTGTGACAAGTCAATGCGGGTTATTTGTTACTCATACGGACACTTCAAGCATCACAGACAGTTTTTCTCTGCCTCCGGGTTGGTGGGAGATGCTGAAAAGCATCTCAGAAATTTCCAGCCTAGAGCAGGGATTGAACCCCGGACCTCTGGATTAGTAGTTCTAAGTTTTACCCCTGGACTACCACACCACCTGACTATTAAAAACTTTGTGAGAAATGGAGCATTTGCTTATTATGAGGTAAAGGATTAGAGTGTGCCTTAAAATGGCATGACTGAGATTATTGTCCACGATATTCCAGATTTTCTATTTTAAGAGCTTTTATGTACTGACAAAACATGTTAAAACTTTTCTGGCCTGACACACAAAGTCTATTTGTTGAAAGTTCCTCCATAAATATTTCAGTATTGGCAGTTGCTAATGTTCACTTCTCTAAAGGTTTATTTCTGACTTAGCAGCAATAAAACAGACATCACCTCTTTTCAAGAACATCTTGATTATATTTTTTTGTAACATAAAACCTCTGCAGACAACATTTGAACCCTTAACCCTGTCAGTTTTGAATATTTATACCCTTTGAAAGACGGACAATTTTGTTTGCAAATGCTACTACAATTACGGTTTCTAAGTTACAGTCTTCCAAAGGATATAGGGATATGTTGTCATGGTGACTAGTAAAGCTTTTGACTGATTCAAGTAGCAACCTTTAAAAAGAATGACCTTGATTTCATGACATGCTTCATTCTGGCTTGTTGGTTAACCCTTACCTTGTTGCTTCTATTGTCGTCTTATCCATGGTTCGTATGCTTAATGTGTCATCCTTGTTGGATTTCTTAAAAATAACTTACTTTGTATAAAACATATGGGATATTCTGATCAGGCGCCAAGTGACCCGGTGTCTATTCATACTTCAAGCTGTTTGCATATATCACTACAGTGATGAAGAGCGGGAGGATGTTTAACAGTTGTATGTTGCGTGTAATAAAATGAGGGGATGAAATTATTGCTTCAAAGAGAAACATACACGTGTGTCTGGGCTTTATATAAAACTAAGATTTAATATGTGTCCTGAAGGATAACTGTTTGCGTGCAGGCACATTTCTTTGCCACTAGGCAAATCTGTATTAAGTTTAAATGTTATACCCTGTACCCATCAAACGCTTAGTCATGGAAAATGTAATAACGCAGTTTGATTGTCTCGTCAAAATAAGGCAACCGGGTCCTCTGACAAGCAGTCTGTTTTGGCCGGAAAACAACCTGCCTAAAGATTATGTAGAATATTTCATAGTAAACACGTTGATGATTACCCAATCCCTCATAAGCTAGTTTTAGCCTAATACACAAGGAAACAATCGGATGACAAACATAACAATCTCAGCAAAAAGTAGATGATTTGGTTGAATTGAATTGAAATCATTGAAGGATATGGAGTATTTGCTCGTTACGAGAAAATGTTTCATGTCTAACAATGTGTTAAATAGTCATCGGTTACAGAGGCACTAAAAGACGCGTTGTGTGGAGTTATGGCTTAATACATCTTCACCGGCCTCGCAAATAGATACCTGGTCCATTGACACTGCAAATACCCAAGGCACGGTTATGGGGCCAATCAAACAGTCCTGCTTTCAAGCTTTTATCACGTTTTTAAAGCCACTTGTGGTTTCAAAATTAGCATGCACATTTCAATTGAACTGGTAGTACATTTGTGACATTGCGATATTTCAAGAAGGCGTCATTTTGACAAATGCATATGAAAGTTGAGTTTCCTCTTGACACGTTTAGAGGAACACCCACTTTCCTAAAATTGTTGTTTAGTTTTGAAATAGAGTTGAGTTGGCAGAATTGAAGAGCTTGTTACCAGATGGGACAGTTGTTTAACGTATCATCCTAATATGGGATACGTTCTGAGAAAAGAAGTGGTATTGATGCCCCTAAAATATAGACCCTGATAAGAGGGCGCATTTCATAAGCGACATCTGATAAGGGTGTGTACTTTTTGACACTTGTCATTCATGACTGAACGCGGTATACATATTTATCTGACGTTTACTTTCAAACATGAAGTCTTATCTGGGTCTATACTGCTTCCATCTCCGCCAGGTGTGATTTCGTGACACATGTCACATGTACATGGATTTCAAATTGTAAAACACCGCTCAAAGGCTGTGATTTAAACTGGGTATCTTTTATAGGCTTATATATGATACTCCCCAGCATCAATATCTCGTTAAACAGTGGTGCCTCGTTAATCCGGACACGTTGGTTGCTTAGAAATATCCCGGATAAAAGAAATTTCGGGATAAACGAATGAACAGTTTACCCTTTAAAGGCTGATTTTTGAAAATTATACATCCATTTTGAAACTTGTACTTTGGAAGTTGAAATTCTAGTGATATATAGTATTGCAAACAGTGCAGCACCTGATCATAGGGTTCCTACAGGGACCCTTCAATCTGGGTATGCACTGTTTACAAATAAAATATGCAAACAAAGCACATTGTCCGGATAGCGAGTGTTTCGGTTTAACGGATTCCGGTTTAACGAGACGTCACTGTTTAAAATCATTCACCCCCGTTGAGCCTATTCGATCTGATTGGCTCACATCTACCGTTTCTGTCAAAGAAGTCTTATTTAGATGCGTAGGACAATCAAATTGTTTATATATACTTGCAAAGAAATGATACGCAAGCTCCTCATTTGCATGATCGTTCACTGTTTTCTAGCTGTGTGCGTCTAGATTTGCATAGTGAGCTTTATTAATGCTTGAATAACCAAGAAGAGTAAACACTGCATCAACATTGCACCAGCCAACTATTGCAAGAGGAAGCATGTTGATCTCTTACGCCAGGAAGCCGCTATATATAGGGCGCACGTAATGCAAAACACTCAAACATAGTGCATATTCTGCACTCTGCAGCGCTGTTGTTCTTCATGAGGCAGCTACCCAGTGCTACAGTCAGCCCTTAGTTTCGTCGAATGATTGATTCATGTTTTTGGACTGTTCAGTCGAATGAAATTCGAAAGTAGCATAGTGTTATTCGAAGGTATAAAAATAACCCAGCCAACACGTATCCACAAAAAAGAACACTCTGGTTTGCATTCAAATTTAAGTTTCGACTTCTGCATAAATCCTTTCACCGCAATTAGCGGCTAAATCCTACATTGCAAAATAGTGCAGTCCCAGATCAAAAGCTGCCTTAGAAGCGACTTTACTTTTTTGCAACAATTCTTTTTCCGAATATACGGGTTTCGGAAAACCCAAAGTTTTATTATTATTTTTATTATTTATTTCGCTAAACTATTTTATCCTAAACCTGTTACGCACGACAAATCTGAATTTGGCGGCGACAGGGTTAAGTCGATCATGTTGGAGATAACGAGATTCTACTGTACATGTATACTGAATAGTTTATCTCATTCCAAAGCATTTGTTTGAAAACAGAAGATACTTCTCAATAATTTAGCAGTCTAGTCCCCCTCAGAACACATTTCATTGATTTCTTCTACGTAAACCCGAGAATCGATAACTCCTCTGTACATCCCCCGACCTTTTCTGGGATTAATTACAGAAAATCAAACTAAAGTCATTTAACATCAAACACCTTCCAATCTTCCGGCGATCTCTATGAAGATGCATATTATATTTGGGATAACTCCCGTGTTTTAATATGTTCCTCCGGCTATCTGATTGGAACGGCTTTAGGCGCTTGTTTTATTGCCCTGTCGAATTATCGTCTTCTACATATTAATATTTTATTTCGTCGGGGTCGTGAATATTTGTCATAACGAACAGATCTTTTTCAAATACTTATATCTAGATAAGACGCCGAATAATTTGATGGTATGTCTTGATCGTAGCTCCAGTAGGATAAACGCTATTCTTTACCATGTGGACGGTGACGTGACTCAAACTAAATCCAAGAACATGTATTATGCAACAAATACAGTCAAACTTCGTTGGCTCGAGCTCGGTTGGCTCGAGTTTATGCTTGTCAAACTAATTATTTATGGACCAAAATATAAAGATTTTGTTGTGTAAGCACATATATTAGGTGCAAGGACAATTTTAATAAGTCTCAATTATCAGCATATGAACTAGATCTATTTAGTTCTACTTTTTAAACATATATATATATATACACATAATATGAGTTCAAGCTGGGTCTAGGTAAAAGTTTGATTAATTTGTCAACCACTGATAGATGACCCTGCAAACAATGTTTCAGTCATTGAAAGCGTTACGTCTGTAAATGAATATAAACATCAACCAGGTACTGTCATTATAGTATCTTTTGGCACACTTATTGTTCTCAGTAATTGTAAACATTAGAGGTAAGAATGTGATCTATTCAAACTCACTGGTAGCGGTTTAGGTCAATACTATATATTACCTGTGCTATTGCTATACAATGTTATAAAATAATAATAATAATTATAAATTATAAGGTTATTCCCTGATGTAGGCTAAACGCTGAAACGTTGGAAATAAATTATGATAAAAAATTAATACACAAGCCACACGTGTTGTTGATTTTCTCCGGATATTTATACAATGTCTATTAATATTGAGAACAAAAAGTCTGCCATAAGATCTTAAACGGACAGTTATAGGTCGTCCATATCATGATAGCTTATCTTGGAAATATTGATACTTTTCGCACCAAACACTCTAAGAAATAACCCTTTTTTCAACATTTGCAAAACCATTTATACGCGAAATTCCACATATCGTGCCTCTTTCACACGCTTTAGATCGTACACGTTATATAAAAAAGCACACACGTGTTATTCTAAATGTAAATCTAAACCCATTCCATTCTTCCTGTGTGAATTTATGAATGCCCGAATTTAGGGTAACATAGGGTACACGAGCTTTTAGATCTTGTGGATCTTGTAGGGTGTATTTGACATAGCTTGCATGATTTATATTCTACTTTTAAACAAGAATCGCGATAGTAACAGTCTAGTCCCATTTCAGCTAAAACTCTTTTCACGACAGCGTCTGGGGAAATATAAACTTCTAGTAATCTATCTTTGCTAAACAGGCTATTCAGCGTTAGATGCAGGTGACAATTTTTGTTCTGACCTGGCTTTCACAAAGCATCTCGAGTCGAGATCGTGCTCAAACTCAGAATTTCATAGTGCTACTGCACTATAATTTTGTCTACCTGTGAAACATGGAATGTTTCACAGGCAAACACAATTTTGGTGCAGTGGCAATAAAATTGAATGAGATATCCAATGTTGAAATTTTGAGTTTGAGTAAGATCTCGCCTCGAGTTGCTTAGTGAAAGCCAGGCCTGAAACTAATTAATTGAACCCGAATCCAGAATCAAAACGTCGGCTGATCGGGTCGAAGTTTAGGTGAAATATGTCGTTCATGCCAGTTCAACTTTTTTAAAACCTATATGATGCGCTTAATAAAGCGAATGGTGCGGTTTCTGAGAGTTTTGAATCGATGTTTGCAGTATCTTATCGCAACCGAACGGGAGCGAATCGGAGTTAACCGGTACAATCGTCACCTTAATTAGTATCAGTACTGTGCGCGAGCCAACAACTACATGTGCATGCAACACTTCTTTGTCTATGAGTTCCAGTTGTAATCTATTCTATATTAAGGTGTAAGTGAAGGGTTGTGTCAATAATTCGTATCTAATTTAAGGAATTCGAGAAATTAAAACATTTATGTGGAACGTTAAGCGTATTGTACTTCAACTATTGTCATCTTTGACTTCTATTGCAAGGAAATGTGAATCTTTTGAAAGAATCGTCGCGCGAAAATTGAATTAACGTGCTCCGTTGAAAAAAAATTTAAATTAAAAATCACATTTTCAGAATTAAGGTTCCTCTGAACATGTTCAAATTTCAATGTGGGAAGTGTTTCGGTCCATAAATTCCATTTTCTTTCCAATCAATCAACCGACATTGAAGTCACCAACCTACCAACCGAACATCGGATTCGAGACTCGAGAATGGACCCATTTTCTTACAAAACACGGAGCCTCGAGTCTAAGATTATGTAAGTGCAACGTAAGACTGAGGTATACGATACATTTTAAGTTGAGATTTACCTAACCCTTTCCCTCAAGCGCCTGTAATCCTCTCTATAACTGATGACTATTGAAAACATTTTAGGAAATGAAGCATTTGCTCGTGACGAGAAAATGCTCCATTCCTCACAATGATTTTAGTTCAATTAGGAAATGTACAATTTCTCTTGCCCAGACGTTATCTTTCTCATCAGATTCTGTTTTTGTTACTTAGTCTAAAAACAGTTTGTGGGGTACAGGGTTGCAAATTTTGCAAAAAGTTCTATAGTCATATAAAAGAAACATTGTTACAACAACGCTTTGCACGAGGGAGGGATGGTCGGGTGCACAGTATTATAAAAATGCAGTTAACCCTTTCCTCTACAGAAATGCCATTGAGCGCCCCTTTAACTGATGGCTATTGAAAACATTATAGAAAATGGAGCATTTTCTCGGAACGACAAAATGCTCCAATTTCAACAATGATTTCAATATAATTTAATAATGCCATTTTTCTGATGCCAATATTTTCATACTTTTAATCAGACCAAATCCGTGTGGTTTAATCGGTAGCAAAAGCTAATACATGGCCAGCTTGAGAAACCTATCAAATTAAAAGGTTGTCAAAAACGAACCTGGCTCAGGATATACGTACTTAATACGGGTGTTGCCATCTTCATATGTGCATGTAAATACTTCTCACTCAAATTCTATACAAAGAACTAAAAGAACAGACAATACATATTCAACTCAATACAATGTGTATAAGTTTATTAACATTTATAATAAGTAGTATCACTAGTTTGTTATAAAGTCACTGATTTGACAGCCAAACGCACTTTTGGTGATCGAGTTTGTCATCGAGTCAACAATATAATAGTAAATTCTAAGGCTACTATATTTGAAGGTAGGAGTGTTTAATTAAACCGTATTTGCAATATTTGGACCGCGAGCTAAATGTTAACGATTAAAACGGATGTTTGATCTAAATCACATCGGGCATGTAAGCTTTTTGCCGGCAAATTATTGAGGAAGGGACATCGGGGTCGAAGCACTTATTTAATGGAGGAACATCGGTCGGCAACACAGCTGATCGAAATTCAATTTGACTCCACTCATCCATTAGGCAATTGGCTTACACATAGATGTATCTCTTGGCTAGAAATAGCTTGATGTACAATTGTCTGGGAATTTCTCTGTGTTTTTCAACAGTGCAAGTAATGATGCATGTAATGTGTAAATACAGTACAGAGCAAAAGTTTGAGGACGAATAAGGAAATGCCAGTCTTGTTCTATAGGTTTAACAAACATTTAACTCTTTCTGCGCCTATATTGCATGAACAATACACCATAGAAATGTTTTATTAACGATTTTTTACCTTTTCCGTCTCAAGCTATTTAAGACTTATCAACATGGAAATAATCTGATGAAAAATCTAAAAATCTAGTAAAAAGGTCATTTTTGGATTGTATTGAAATTATTGTAGGAGACGAAGCATTGCTCGTTACGAGCAAACAATCGATTTCCCGCAATGTGTTTTAAATAGCCATCACTTACAGGGCCGCTCAATTGCGCTTCAGTGGAGGGAAAGGTCTACACGATATGTCCGGGGGGCTTTTAGACTATTGTAGAGTATGTCTCAACAGACGTAAAGCCATTTTGAGGAATATTGTAAAACAAACCACAACGGGACCATCAGATGAGATTTTCGGCAGATAAAGAAGAAGATTGAGGATAGGCTTCACGCCGCGAACCCTCTGTCGGATCGCGTTCAGTATGATACGCTAAGCCGCGCGCAGGCACGAGACGCAAGGCAAGAGACATGTATCAGGCCTGACTGATCGACACAGCAGTGGTTGGTGTTAAACCTGGTGCCAAGAATTGCTTAATCGCAGCAACACGTTCACAGATAGCACTGTCTGGGTCAAATGCACACATACCGCTAGTTTCTTTATCCCCCCATGGAACATTTCGCGCTGTAGTTTTGAATGTTTTATGACTTTCACGATACTGCTTATCAAAAAACAGAGGCGAATACTGTTGAATCTCTCTATCTCGAAATCGGTTAACTTTTTCCTCCACTAATTTTTAACACTTACTGTTTTCCCAAGGAAAGAATCTGATGAATAAAACTCTAGCCAAAGAAAAATGCCATTTTTAGTTGTGTTCAATTTATACCCATTCTTATAAAAATACTCTCGAGATTCTTAATGTTGAAGTTGGTTGAATTATTTTTATAACCCCGACACGTTTCCAAAAAGCAAAACCCTATGTTTTTGGTTAATAGTTTAGTTTCAATTTATGTATAAAATCGATTTAACCCTTAGCCTGCTACGAAAAATTTCGTCTGTTCCAATTATCGTCTGCTTCAATTTTTCAACTTAGTCCGATTTTATTTCTCAAATTTACGGAACTTAAATGTCTGAGTGTCAAACAGCTTGGCTCTTGAACAGACGCCGAGTAACTCGGCGTCTGGTCTGGATCAAGGCTGTTTGAATAATCATCGCAGCCGTGAATAGCAGGCTAAGGGTTAACCGAGTTCAAGATGAAGATACTTTTAAAGGGATCGAACCAGACCTGTCTGATCTGAGTATGTACCAGTTGACCCCCATCTGATCAGCAATATTGTGTTTGCTTTCTATTCTCATAAGTGTTGACCAGGCTTGCAAGTCTTCAACAGTACTCGACCTGCAATCTCGGTCAACACTGTTAGCATTGCAATACGATCTATGTTCTAGACAGCGCCAAATACAAACACTTGTGCTGAACACAACGGAATGTTTGCAGACGCTGTCTTCTGTTGACTGTAGCCTGCGCATCGGACAGCCTCACAACATGATTTATACAATCGCTGACGGCCATATTTTCTGCTGCCCGCAATCTTAAATGGTTGCCGACATTTTTCGCGGTAATGGATGTTTCACATGCGATTCCACCATATTTGTACGAGGAGGTTTTTAGAATAATGCTTGTTCATATGTTATTCTCCAGGCAGCTCTGTTATCGTTAAACATTTCATTTTCTCCAGAAAATCGAGTAATGCAATGTTTTAAGTAGACAGTGATAAACACAACGAATCATATTTTAACGCAATCCTCTAGTAACTGATATGTTATTCTAACAAAATTATTTTAAATGTCTTATTATTTTGCGAGCTTTACTTAAATCATGAACAATATTTAAGATGCATGTTTGTAGTTAACCATTCCTTTTTTTTGCGCTATCGGCTGAGCTGGACTCTTACCGATCAATTCGAAATATAGCCCAGATTAAATCGGCTTTACAAAAAACATTTGTTTTATTCACCCATGTTTTCATTTCGTTAAAATATTCGATCCTCGACTGTGACAACCTAAGCTTTAAAATTTGGCGCCAAAAAACACTAGCATAAGATAAATAAGTGTGTGAAATATAGCATTGCAGTACGTAAACGCAAATTGAAATCGGAACCGAACCAGAACTGGATCAGAGGCGAATCGATTCAGGCAATATTCAACTGCAAATGAACAGGAGAGAAACGGAGGGTAACATCGTCACTTAATTAGTTGCAGTAATGCTTCTCTTTGCGAAACAATGCTCTCAACGCTTATTCTGCTTGGTATTTTCCTTTTTCCTAGATAGTCATTATCTTTATCAGATTTTTGTATTGTTGACAAATCATAAAAGTCATATATAATGAATGGTTAATTAGTTAAAAATAAAACAAAACTAGGTGTATAACAGTTGTGTTCATGATTTTAAGCATCGTTGACGAATGATTATTAATCAAGTAAACTCACATTCAGTAGACCAACGTTATATTGAATTTGGGTAATTCAAAATCGTGTTTTCCACAGTATTTCGATGGCTTGGTGCAATATCGATTTGTAGTTTTGTTATATAGTGTTATTCAAAAGATTTGTGATCGGCACAATTTCCTCGCATTGCATTGTTAAAGCTTGGAATCACTATAATTCATCTGATCTGGACAATACACATTACAGTACATGTGTATAAAAGTGGACATTATAAGCCACACTTCCAATATATATATAAGATAAATAAACATAGACAGGCAACTCTTTTACATTTTAATCTAGATTCTATATGTTCACAGATCTCACCAAAGCTTTGGAACACAATACTCGACCATTGTCTCCGTTGATAAGCTCTGCAAGCAGTAGGGATCTAGATACTGTCTCATGAAACGCTGCGCCGTACCTATAACCCAAACTTTATTGCAATAATAGATTAATCATAAACAGAAACTTATAATTTACAAAGTGTCGATAATTTGTTGATCGGTTCAATTGCATCACTTGGGGTGTTAACATAACAATGGTACACTGGTACACCCACACCTAGCCCATCATGCTACAGATATAATCTGTCTCAGGCGCCTGTGTACAGAGTAACAGGGTATAAACAGAACTATAGCACTGATGAATATTACATGAGACAACGACACGATCACGTGACGAAAGATCATACGCTCACGGTAATTGTTGAAAAACAATAACAGACATGGTACATGGTAAAATATACGTAAAATACAGGATAAAGCTACACCAAAAGAAAATGAATGCTGTTATATGAACATTAACCTTACAATAACGGCAAACATATTAGTGTCATGACCAGTTAGTTTCTACATTGAGTTAACACTTATCACGCCGATCGCGACCAAAGTGATATCGATAACCAGCTTGGACCCGGATCAACGCCGAGTAACTCGGCGTCTGATCTGGATCCAAGTTGGTTGTCACTCGTGCAACATTTTCACCTGATTTAAAGAGAATCGAATAAGATTTAACGATCAAGTAGACGAGAATTCCGCGGACTATTGTTTTTGACGACAGGATTAGGGTTGAAAATACGACGTGTGCTCGTAGTTCAAATAACGTTACAATCGTTTCAACACAAAACAGCCAGTTTGTGTACAAATAGACCTTACATTAAGGCAACAAGTTTAGCTGCAGATTATTTGATGTGTGAATGCAAATCATGTACCAAAATATCATTGAACGAATGAAATCAATTAATTTGAAAATCAATAATACGCTGCGTGTATTCAATGCTTCATCGGGATGCTCGTAATCTTCTGTTTTACTGACGCAAACCAACGGTGGATGTATGCATATGTTTTTCTTCGCTTGTGAGCTGCTCAAACTTGTAATTAGTGGAGTTAAGTGCCCAACATCTTCACATAAGTGTTATTATATAACTGATTTTACAACAAGTGTTAACCAAGGATACATACATGTATGTTTCAGATAATAAAGATATATAATGTGTTTTTGTTATTTTAAATATTAATGGCAGTATGGTAAGTCCAATACATTACATGCTGTTAGAACTCACAACGAAGCATAAGCCGAATATGAACTCGTTTTCCAACAATATTTTGAAGCGCCATTAGCTACAGGATAGTCAAAAGACCTCCCCATATATGTGGCGACCGATCTCTCTCTCTCTCTCTCTCTCTCTCTTTCTGATCAGGGTCAGTTCAGTTTGG
>JAULCE010143090.1:0-12024 GCA_032359355.1 Macoma nasuta | reverse complement strand
CAACATTTACAAGTTTAACATCATTGATATAAAGCTCTAGATTTCCGATGTTTTTAATCTTATTTGCAGACCCGATTGTACATCGGTACAAGAACAAAAATGCTATGTTGTCCGATAACAAATGTTTCCATTTTTAAACAAAATCCGACAAAAAAAGTCAATTGAGTCTTTTGCTCCTTTTTTTATTTTGCTTTCATCCAAATTCAATCCTTTCACATTCGTTTCGATGGTTTGTCTACGTTTATTAACACTGATTATATTTTCCGATGACTTTGATTCAGGTTTAAATTTCTGACTGTTCTGCTTCATGCAGGTCACACACCACATAATTTTTTTTAAATCTCTTAGACTTTAGCTGACTTTAGCTTAAAGAAGCTAATCTGGAAAACACCCTACTCTTAGCTGCAGTCTTCGTAGAATTTGCAGTAATTGTCGTTGACACATTGCGGTTTTTCCGTGCAAACCCAGCCATATTAACTGTCTCCATTGACTGAACAATGACTGAATGTCTGTTGGTTGACTTGACTTTCCCTACTGAAATATCAATGAAGAAAATACCATATTTGATAATCTGGAGTTATATCCGATTGCTGTACTTTCTCGTGACACTGATAAAATTGGTTCTAGAAAGCATTGGAAAATTCGCATTGTTGTTGTTGGTAGGCACTACTAAAACAGATATATCAAACTCTTGATCAGACAAGAATGGAACAGCTAGCTTTAGTTCCGCATATCCGAGATATGGTAGGGTCAGACCACTTCAACGAGTAAAATGGATTTTTATATCTGCTAAATTGTACAATTCAGGTTTGTTTTGTAGAAAGGCTGTTTAACACAACTCATTTATGATAGTGACCATAGATCCAGTTTAAACTACCCCAGTTGTCACTTCTCAATCAACTACTAGAGTTGTAATATTTTCTTCGCCCATAAATCTAACCATCAAATGCTGTTTGGGGCTCCCCTGGAAATGTCTTCCTCTTACCCCTCAGGAGAGACTTCTACCTGTTTAAATGCGGGTGTTTGTCATTTGTTTGTTTCTTGCTCTCATCTTACCTCTGACATCTGTACCTCTGTTCTCGATTCTCATCACTTCTCTCTGCATATATTTTGTGATTGTCATATCTCCCCGGTATAGGTTTGTTTTCATATCTTCTTTCAGGTGGCTGTGATCTTTTGTTTCTTACAATAATTTGGTGTAGTTATCCTTGTCTTTCTGCTTACTATAACTTTCTCTTAAAGTGAGTAATACTTTTCTTGTTGGCCCCTTCAATGAATTTCTCATAACTTGAGTAATCAAATGATCAGGGTAAAGATTGCTTTTCTTCAGACAAGAAACTTTCAACTTACACGCTTCTAATGAGTTTCAGTCAAATGGAGGTCCATGTGGCTTCCTGTACTCTTTCTGTAAATTTCCTATGACAATTTCTATCTTTTCCTTTTATTACTCTACTTTCTTTATCTTTTGAGTCCTCTTGACGTTGAGTTGGTCTATCTTTGTCTTCATTGGCTTTGCTGCTCCCTCATTATATCAACTCATCTTGTCATTGATTAATTCTACCTTTGTTTTCACTTAAATGACGTGTGTCAATTCTCAACTCTTCTTCTTTCTTTCTCAAAGACAGTACATTCCTTTCATAATACTCATATTCTTTCTGCTTCTGTTTATTCTGTCTTCTATCGTTTGTCGCTTATCGCACTGAAGCCTTTATTCCTCTGTTTTCAACTGCAATAGCCAAAACCTTTTCTCTAGTAGTCTTCCTTCTGCTTGTAGTCTCTCATCCATGAGTCATTCACTTTCTATCAACGAATCGTAATCATTTGATTCAACAAGCTATCTATCCTTCATTCCTCTTCATCAAATACTGGTTGTGTTCCCTAGGGATTGTTTTTGTATCAGCAATTCGCTCTTCAAACCACAGATTCTTTATCTTATCTTTCTATCTTGATCCTTCATTTTATGACTCTGCTACGATTGTCATTCATCAACGGTTTCTCTTAGTACTGGGTTACATTTATCAGTATAAGTAAAGCTTTCATGTTACTAATCTATATTTCCTTTCTGCTGATAAACTATTCAATCTCTTACAGAGCCTCTATCGCCCGATACCGTGTCATTTCCTCGATATCTCTGGATGTTCCACTTCTACGATTCAACAAGCTGTCTATCCTTCATTCCTCTTCATCAACTACTGGTTGTGTTCACTAGGGTTTGTTTTTGTATCAGCAATTCGCTCTTCAAACCACAGATTCTTTATCTTTCTATCTTGTTCCTTCATTCAATGACTCTGCCTCGATTGCCTATCATCAACGGTTTCGCTTGGTAGTGGGTTACATTTATCAGTATAAGTAAAGCTTTCATGTTACTTATCTATATTTCCTTTCTGCTGATAAACTATCCTATCTCTTACAGAGCCTCTATCGCCCGATACCGTGTCATTTTCTCGATATCTCTGGATATTCCACTTCTACGATTCAACAAGCTGTCTATCCTTCATTCCTCTTCATCAACTACTGGTTGTGTTCCCTAGGGGTTTTTTGTATCAGCAATTCGCTCTTCAAACCACAGATTCTTTATATTTCTATAGTGTTCCTTCATTCCATGACACTGCCACGATTGTCTACCATCAACGGTTTCTCTTGGTACTGGGTTACATTTATCAGTATAAGTAAAGCTTTCATGTTGCTTATCTATATTTCCTGTCTGCTGATAAACTATTCTATCTCTTACAGAGCCTCTATCGCCCGATACCGTGTCATTTCCTCGATGTATCTGGATGTTCCACTTCTACGAGTTCTTTATGGCAAATGGTCTCTCATTTTTCTTTCATGAATTTGCTTGTCTGTTTCGATATGTCTTTTAGTTGTATCTAAAGCATAGCCGTTTGCATCTCTGTCGGGAATGTAGGGCTTTGATGTTGACTGATAATCACCCTCTTGATTAACAGTTTTTCGCTGCTGTTGCGACTCTTAACCTTTCATAACTATCACGATTAGTAGACGTCTGATCAGCTGTGTGTTCAGCAACCTGCTTTGGTTGTTGCCTACTATAGTAAACATATGTTACACCAGTTTTATCTAAATGCACTGTTTCATTTCCATCTCCCTTTCTTTTAAGCAGTCTATTTCTTCTCGTAAAGACTTAAGTTGATTATCCAACTTAGGGATATGATCAGAAAATTCGGTGTCTCTTTAGTTTGACTCTCTCTCATCGTGTTACATCTATCATATCTATCCACTCTTTCAAGGAATTATTTCAAAGAATCATTCAGCTGATGCTTATCTGTCTCCCTGTGAATTGATGTTTTATCAGCTGCCTCGTATGCTGTTGCTTGATTTGAGTCTTGCTACTTAAACCCAACATGTTCCTCTTTGTTTAATCTCTCCATTCTTCCGTTTCACCTATCAGCAATCAATTCTTCTCGCAATATTCGCACTTCTTCAGTATTTCGCTCGTTTCCGTTTTCATCTCCATCTGTTTTTCCTTTTCAACACTTTCTATACCCCGTTGTTTGTTATAACATTAAATTGCTAAGGGGAATAACACTACCTATGACAGACAGGTGCGCAATCGTTTCAAGGGGCATAACACACTTCATTTTGAACAGGTGCCCCTATATTTACTAGAGGACGGGAACCAATCACCACCTTAATTGAGATAACACCTTTACAACGAGCAGGTACTTGCTAAGTGTGCAAAGGGTGTACTTTAATATAATTAGTATTAGTATTTATTAATTGTGAAATGAAATATAGCGAAGAAATAAATATTGAAAATTTTCTTCAAAGTCGCTACTGGAATTCAAATAAAATAATACTCGACGAAATGATCCGCGTTCGACGCTTTTATATGAAAGATAATATCTTTGAATGAAATCTTATTCAAACGTTATATATTTCTGTATAAGATATCGCTTAATACTTTCAGGATACTAACTATATGAAACAATATCTACGAATATATTCTATTCTAAAATAAAACTGATTTACATAAGATCTGGAAACAACCAGCGAGTGATTTCGGCGATAATTCTAAAGCGCGTCTCCAGGGTAAATCTTTCACCAACTGAGATAATTCCCCCGAAGAAATGCCCATGTAAAATCGACCATGTAGACCAAGATCAGATGTACTACTTATAAATTCCTCTGGTACAGCTGTTCTGTATATAACTTATGCAAGACTCATACAGTTTCCAAGCGTTCTGCACATATTTACAATGGTTTACGATGTAGACCTAGATAATCGACCCTAAAGTAGCTACCTGTAGATATATTTCAGTTTTTTATTTACTACAAGATCTGTATAGGGATAGGGATAATATTATAGGTTTCCGGCCAGATCACCTCTATCGATCAATCAAACAATCGATCAATCACTTTATACACTATTCATCACACTAGCTTCAATGTCAACAGATCAATACACAACACAACCCTTGTTCTGCATGAGAACAACATTGGTATCCAAGCACCAAAATGAAACGTGCTTGTCACCTTTAAATGAATCTCATAAAGCTCTGGTCAATCGCAATGCACAATGTATGCCTAATGCACGGTAATTTTGCCAGTGGGGTGTTTATGTTATTATTGATGATAGCTACGAAAAACAATCCGTTACGAAAATGTCGTTATTTGTTAATCGATATAGCGGCGATTTATCTGTACAATCAAAGTGAACTTTTCCGATATTGTTGCAATTTTCGTTGGGTGTTTATACATTTTACTAAAACATTTTAATGCTCGTATAATACTTTTTTAACCACATATGTCTGTGCCTTTAAATTTGTAAACAATATTTTGTTATCCTTTTTTGCTTAAAAGTGCAACTCACTTTTAAAAAATGTAACTGCTTACGTCCATTTTGACATCATGACGTTATAAGTAGATTTGGCATGTTTCTATTATGTTGTTTTTTTTTAATTTTGAGTCTCTTACGTTGAGGTGGGCCCCGGTATACGCATACGCTTATATTGTAGCCTTGAGTGGTGTTAAGACTGTGGGATGAGTGTTTAATTGTATTTTATTTTATTTTTATTTTAAACGATGATTAACATTCCAGACAGAGTGACTCATACACGAACGAACGCACAAACGCACATACAAATAACAAAACAGGTGACGGATTTGTAGATCTCATAACTAGTGAATGTGAGAAAATAGAATGTTTTACGTATATCGATCAATTCTAAAACATAAATTTACAGGACCAGTTAAGGTTAATAATATGACACGTACCAGATCCTGACATAGAAAACGGACCGCGAGCTGACATCTGTTGTGCCGTGGCTATATAAACCACCTAACACAGTCCATAGTTTGCAACACAGTTTGAATCACGAAACGCATGTGTGCATTCAAAGCCATTCATCCTTTGCATGGATAACCTTTATAACAATCTTTAAAAGGGCTAACAAGCTTACTATGACCAAATCAGGCAAATCAATTTATTATGTGAAGATAAATTTTAAATGACGTAAAAAATTCCGTGACTTTGAATACTTAATTCGTTTTGAAATCATTTTGTAGGAGGATTTGTTTCTAATGGCGTAAGAATGTACAAAATACATGTTTGGAATTATTTTCAGGAATATAATGTAGTCAGATACACATATGCAAATCGATATGCTTGCAATATTACTTGAGTAAATCTGAGTTGTCTTTGTATCGTCATAGTATCAATTAATTGTTGATCAGGCAGGTGGCCTTGCACTTTTTATTCACACTATATTTACAACAGAAATATAAGATACAATGCTAAGTTATAGTATTTAGAGAGTTTTTGGCATTCGCTGCTTATATTAATGAATATATAAAAAGTTATTTAAGTGTATTTCAACTAGGTCTATGCAAGAAATTAATAGACAATGCATTTATTGGACAAACATGTTTACACTGATTTGAACAAAAACCCAACGCGACATGTAAATACCGTTAAAATTGGTTTCAGACTATCTAAAACAAAGCTGCAACTAAAGGTAGTATTATCAGAAACGGAAAGGTGATTCAAATCAATGTTTAATTCAGAAACCTCGATGTCGAGAGTATTCATTAGTTGTCACAGTCCTTTCTACACTTTTAATAATAGTAATAGAGTATCACCGGGTACTTTTATTACAAATCTTAAGAAATTAAAGCATCTTAAAAGTAGATATCGACATATATTAATGTTGTGACTTTCATTGAAAGTGTTATTTCCATAATGGCAGAACCTAACACGAAAAGGGGGCCTTACATGAAAATGATTACAACTTAGTTCGATCTCATGTCATTGAAGCAATCTCAAAACAATTTCACATACGTGTTTCATTTGGGAATATTTGCCAAAAACTATGGCATAAACGCATAAAATTTATTTAAAACTTTGTTTAAAACATGGCGTGATTGCAAATTGATTGAACAGAAATAGGATAAGTGCAAATAATAAGATTTGTTAAAGATCGTTACGGTCGAGAGCTTGTTCAAATTGTCCGTGTTTTACTTGTTGAAAGTGTAGTCCCTTAAGATAACTTACCAGCTCATAATAAATTTATTGAACTTATTTCTGAATGGCTCTCTATGTCGACTTCAGACCCCGATGATTCTGATCACGCTATATTAAGCACCTTTCGCATTTGTACAGTTTGTTGAAGTTGTCTTCGTTCTGGTTCAAAAGGTTAATGCTAATAAGAGTCGTTTAGAAAGCCCTTTGAATAAAATCTATTTAGATTGCGATTTAATGACACTTGCTGTGTTCTGCTATACGCTTTTTAATGCGATCCGATGTTTGAAAATGCAGTTTATCGATGCTGTGCTTATACTACATGTGTACTGTGTATACTAATATCTAATGTTTTCAATGTGTGAAAGGGAACCCAGAGTTGAACAACAAGATACAACGAGCAGCGAAAGTCATAACCATGACGTTGGATCTGATGAAGGTAAGATTGGTAGGTTAAACTTCTGTAAAATCTAATGAAAACTAACGTTTTGTTATCAGCTTGCAGTTTTGTATAAGCTGTTAACCTCCTTATGCCATCACAATATCAAAACGCACTTTTTTTCCCAGTAACAAAACAGTTTAACAAAATCAAGCGGTCAATTTGAACGTTTGTATATTTATACATGTATAATATTTCTAATATCAATCTTAATCGAAATAAAATAACTTGTTTGGCTTATTCTAAAGATGCTCTCATTTAGGATGCATTATTGCTTTGTTTGTTTTGCAATCGTCCCAAATAGAATATAATGCCAACAGTGACAAATAAACAAGTGTTTTTTTGTTCAAATCTATTTTTACCATAAAACATATGTTTTCTCATGTCTTTGATAATTAATTTGCAGTAACAAATATAAAACGTAAACGTTAAATATACAAAAAAGTTCTTGAATTTATAGAATTGCATTCATTAACACATTTTTAACCAATTTAATTTCAATACACAGGTTAACAAGTCAAAAACATATACGACGAGCTTCTGTTTGAACATTTCACTCTACTCGTATCTAATTCAATTATTACATTGTATATTTCAGCTCTGGTTGAAGAGTATGCCGACACACCTGGGTAAGAACACATGTAAAAGAAATACCAACATATGCCCTTCTCAGCGTTTTTAATAACTATAAAAAACATATTCGAAATATAATCATTTCAATAGTTTTTTTAAGATTGATTGTAATATAGTAAATTATCATTATTTATATTGTCAAATATATCCGTCCATCACATTAGCAAGTATATCTTTTTTATAACAGATTTGTCTATGAACAACTTGGCGCTGATCGGAAAAATGACGTACATGATTATATGACAATGGAAAAAATATAAGGTAACTATATAAGTCCATCGTCATAGGTATACACAAATTTATATATGACCTGTTCGCTATAGTGATCTTATCTAATGGGAAAGTATTAACGGAAAACTTATAGCAAGTGGTTGTATAACACTAGTGTCAAATAACTAAGCAAATTTTGTCATTTCCAAATATAAAACTGATTTACTCTATCCACGTGTAAGGATTTTAAACGTCAAAAGTTCTCGAAACTTACTAAAGCATACATGTTTTAGATGTTTATATAGTACTGTAAATGTGTTGCGTTGCATATACGTCGTAATAACCATTTAATTTTATATTACAGATAATTGGAAGCATGCCAAAGGAGCAAAATATGTTTATCTGGACGTGTAAATATTGAACATTTACTCGCATTTGTTTATATTCATAGTGGTATATTGTAAGATTTATATTGAAAACTGCAACTTTGTGTAATATTCGTATATGCAAAACAAGGACTCTGCCTGCTAATATATTTGTGCCTGCACCAAACAAAGATTTCTGTATAAATAATATATAATTCGCATTTTCGCTATATAGCACTTCATACAGAGTAACCTAGAACTACCATTGAGATAGCTAGATATTTTATTCATGATAAGAGGTTCCATCGAAGATGATTGTAATTTTTAGGAATGTGTGAGCAAACACTTATATTCAAACAGACATTAAGCATCAACTAAAAAACGAGTCATACGTGATATTAATTCATGTTGTCACTTAATTCAGACCAAAAAAGCTTTCTTCGATACTTCCCTTTTGCATTGAGAGACAACCTGTGATCTAGAGTCACTATGATATATTTTGACGAACGTTCATGACAGATTTAACCGTGTATCTAGTAGACAGTCGTAAACCGCTAGACATACGCATATTACATTATGGTTTTTTTTAAATTACGTATCAAAATTTAGCTATGAAAATAAATGCCACTGAACTAGAGTTTGAACTGTCATTGAGTTTTGTTTCATGACCATTAGTGAAAGTAGCACTATGCTATAAGATGTTTAAGAATGGTGTCAGGCGAAAGGATGTTGGCTTTACAAGTGTTAGGCAATGTCTTGATTGAGTAAGTTCGCTTTTTTAAGTTATTTTCTTTTTATTGAATTATATCGTATTCAATGATTGATTAAAAATTATTCTGAAACACATGATTGGTTTAGAAACGATTCGGCTTTGACCAGCCAGATGCTTTAGAATTACTCATCATTTTACAATATCAACCTGTGCTCCATTATAACCAAAACATGTTCAATAACAGGGCAAGAGTAAATAGTGTATACTCTTATAACAATTTATCTTCACGAGCAACCTGATCAAGATTTACAGAGGTATTTTTTCTTGTTTGATCATGTTGAACTCATGTTCATTTTGCTTTGCATTTCGCATCTCTTTTTTATGATTTGTGTACCTTTTTGTGCCTTATATATAACATTATTTTTTTCATCTTTAAAGACGTTTGCGGCAGTTACAAATCTCGGCTTTAGCGAGAAATACGTAACACCGATGTACGAGCGTTTCACACATGTTTTGTATAAATATTTGTTACTTGTTACTCAAAAACGATTAATTAATTGCAATGTGAAAAATGCATATGCATTTTTCACATTGCATTTGATTAATCGTTTGTATGAGTGTAACGGTAAATGATTGTATATGGTTCTAAACCGTAGAAAAGAGGGAATTGTCATATAGAAAAGAGTCAATAAAATCTAAAAAATATCAGTGACCCCCTTTTTTTATTTCATATTTTAACAAGTTTTTGCAATGTCTTTCAGCCTACAAAGTTTTAGCAAAATCTATTATTGAGAATAAAATCAACCTTACTGCCGCAAACGCCTTTAACACGTCAAATCAGAAATGTGTTGAAGATCCCTCGTGCAAGACAGTTGTATAAAATTGGAAAAAAAAATATAGGCTTAAGTTGAGTATTTTTGTTTCTATTACGACACCAGCTTACTGTCAATGTTACCGGGCCTGTTATAAACATGATATATATAAACAAGTCCTACTCCTTGACAAATGTTAACATGCCGAAAGCTTGGAGAATCTATATTCACCACCAGCACTGTTAGAACAATTATTCATCTCAACCATAGATACATATATGTTTTAAGTAAAATAGGAAACAAAATAATGATTATACATAATCAGCTACAACCGAAGTTGATTCGTAACGTCATTCGTAACTACATGAATCTTTCGACAAATACCTAAAGCTCAACATTCTACACCGGCAATTTCGAGGCAGATCAGACGTCGAATAACGCGGTGTCTGCTCTGGTTTTAGATTATTCGTACATATTGACAGTGATATGTGTGATCCCGCTTTTAAAACTTGGTTAAGAATAACATTTCTACGACTGTATTAGGAATTCCTCCTAGCAAACAAACGATCAATTGTCAGATATTAACAAGATTTCGATCCTATTTATGACATGGTGTGAATTTTAAATTGCAATTTCAAACGAATGTTGATTTTTGTCTGCCCTTAAGAGATGCTGTGTTTTGCAATTTCGTTCATCAATGTTCAACAGACACATTCATTCCGCAAATCGATATTAACCTGAATAGTGTACATGTTGTTGATGCTTATTAAGCACACACGCACTAACAGTTTATTAGCACGCTATTAGCTGTTTCCATGTAAAAAACAATTTTTCGCCTTGTATGACAGCTAATTTTACGGTTACCCGCTTTATATTCAATTTTCCGTAATCGTAACGGAATCAATGTACGATATCAAAACATGACTTGTTTTAACTCTTTCACCGCCGAAGTCGCCTGAATGCACCATTGAAAATAGTGCAGTCCCAGATCTGACGCCGCCTTACAAGGCGGCGTCTGATCTGGGACTTCACTATTTTGCAACAAATTTTAGTCCCATATTAACAGTTTCGGAATATACAACAAATATTTAATCGTCTCTGTGATATATTCCGCTAGAATATTTTATTTGAAAATAGTCCCAACCGACAATTTTAAATATGGCGCCGAAAGAGTTAAACACGCCATCCTTGTTTTGCATATCTGCTTAGCCGTCTCTGTCCGGTATTTCGCTCGTTTACCACAATCCGCTTTATCGCTGCTTCTTAACGTACTCATGCACGGCCATCTTCGTTTCAACAGATGTCCGATGAGTTGTCCCCCCTACTCACGGACCCCGTTTGCATTCGCTCGATTCTTCTACAGGACGAATAGGAATATGTTTTATATTAGTTTACCACATAACGTAGACCGATGTATACTTACGGAAAAAGCTATGTATAGGATTATCATGTTGATAAGAACATATGTCAAGACAAACATCGTTCAAACTGTTCTATTCTGTTCTATTTCAATTTCTTTAAAATTTGCATAATTTCACTGGTATTAAAAAAGGCGCGTTTGCTTAACGTTGGTTTCTGTCACCTTCAAGTTTAAGGTCGCCGCATACAGCCTACGCAATTGTGAAGAATACCTATGGGAATGCCATTCTAGATCATGACAAGCTGCCAACAAATGGTGTTATGATGTATCAACGCAAATACATTACTTATTTTTGTATTTCCCCTAGTGTCTTTCATCCAAAAAACCAATGCGATGACAGATATTGTGACATTGTCAATGAATCGCCTATAAACAATCACATATGCGTATTTTATCACTTTTAATCTTAAGTCTTGAAAAGTGCTTTTATTAATATGATATTCCTGCACAGTAACTAAAGAGAAATTAAACTTGTCAACTGAAAAAAATGCGCGTCGCATTCGATTAACATAACTACCGTTTTTGACAGCGTGCAGTGTCTCATGCGTTATTCGATGAAGAATGGCATTGTTTTAATCATAATGACTATAACATAAATTATTATTTTTAAAATTCACTTTGCATTTAATACTTCAAACAACATAATTATATATAATTGCATATTGTGAATCTGGAGATCGTTGTGTTAATCCTTGTCTTCGAATTTGTGTAAACACAGTTTGTGTGTGTTGATGAGGGTTTTCTTGCCTCCAGGCATAACCATGTCAGGCATGGCATTCCACTCGTGATTTGAGTCGTTGATATTGTTGATGACGTTGCTTTTCATTGCTCTCTGCCACAATTAGTCCCACAAGTACTCAATGGTATTAACCCTTAGTCTGCTAGTCGCAACTAAGGTGATTATTCAAACAGCTTGGATCCAGATCAGACGCCGAGTAACTCGGCGTCTGATCTG
>JAULCE010142979.1:0-12025 GCA_032359355.1 Macoma nasuta | reverse complement strand
TCTGATCTGGCTCCAAGCTGTTTGACACTTCGACAATATTTTCCTCAAATTTTAAGAAAATCGGACAATATCTAAAACTGAAGCAGACGACATTTTCAGCAGACGACAATTTCTGTAGCAGGCGAAGGGTTTAGTTATACGGTAATCAGGACGCATAAATTGTATAGACCCTGATCAGACTGCTCGAAGGGGGTCTATACTATTTCACTATCTTTTCTATAATTTTGAACATCTCATTACATGGTAAAATCAGCATGTCCAATGTATAAGACAGTTCAAACACATCTCAGAGTGGCCGAAGACCTGGAGAAATTACCGTCACAAATTGAATACAAGAGAAGTGAGGGATTAACTTGCAGCCCATCGTTTTAAATGTTAGTGGAGTGACGAAGTGAATAGAAACCATCTTCGGGCCGTAAATGGCGGAAATAAGCTCAGATCATACAAATCGTTTATAAACGAAGTTTTAACAGAAATTTGTGCCGAGCAAATGCTCCATTTCCTATAGTGTTTCAATACTTTTCAAAAAATGTAATTTTTCTTGGCTAATCTTTCCATGATTTTTTACCAGATTATTTCCTTGTGGATCAGTCTGAAAATAGCTGGAGGGGGAGGGCTAAATCAATAGTTAAAAAAGTGCGGACGCGTTCAACAACATAGTTACCGAGAAAATGGAAAAATTTGCAATGAGCCATGCCTTTATGTTTCATATTGTGAGAAGCAAAATACGTTTTCAGTTGTGGGGTTCGAAGACCATACCGTATGAATACGAAGCATGCAACATATCCACTAGGTCACGGTCAATACACTAGTGCAAGGTGACTGATGATAATTTATACGATCCATGTTTTTTACAAATTCGCTCTTAACTCCTGACCGAACACGTATTGAATTTCAGTTTATATCGAATGCGAAGGATTTTTTTTTAAAGTTTGCATATCGCCAAACTTAAACGAAGCTGCCTTCAAACACACCGATCGTGCGGCGGCCGTGTTTTTTCATGGGAGCGTGACGCTATTAAATAAAAGTGCCGAAAGCACTGTAGGTCTGGAGAATAAATTGGATAGTTTTAGTACATGACTTTAGTACATCATGCAATACTTGTCTCATCTTGCATCTCTGTTTGAGCATCTTAACTATCAATTTGCATGCCTGTATATAAATCACAAATACCATATTGATCTGGTGAACTTACATGTTGAAAATAATTGTAATGTATCAAGAGCTTGCATATTTGTGATTGCGCATAATTCCTTAGTCATTTTTTAAATTAAAATCGACAATTAAAATCCCGATATACGTTGGAACTATTCAATTTACAATAGAGTTACCCCTCTATTGAAATCCTTGAACAACTGTGTAAGTAAATCTGGCAGTTGATATAAAAAGAAAATGTAAAATAACGATACTGTTGAGTTCCTGAATATATGCACTTTAATATTAAGTAGTTAGAATATGGAATATCAAATATATATTTGAGATTATGTCATCGGATATTGGGTCAAGTTTGCTGGTAACATAAAAAAACAATATATGCTTCCTGTTGCCTTAGTGACAAGCCCCAGGCCAACAAATTCTTAGCGATGTAAGGAAGGATGTGTGCTTCGATAAGTTTAAGAAAACAATCGGCCGTTTTTAAGAAATTTCTTAAACAAAGGTCAGTTCAAAAGCTACTGTAATATCACTTACGATTATTTTATTTTTAAGTTAAAACGGCTCGATTTTAAGAAACATTTTGCGCTTTAAGATTATCTTAAACTTAAGTTGCTAATGGGATATGGCCCCAGACCCTGAGTGAGTTACGCCCCGATCATATATTCATGGGTGATATTTCCGTATGATTACGGATTACAATGCAACGAAAGACACCAGATGGATATTCAATCGTGAGTTTCCATAAACGACAACGATTTCTGATAGATAAGTAAGGTTTAATTAGGTTTGATCTGGTATAGAAGAGAGTAGTTTCCTTATTACCACTCCGTAACAGAGCAACGTACAAAAACACACAATCAAGTTTTTATAAAATATAATTTGGAAAACCGGTGGTTATTACTTAGAAAACCGATAAAATATACATTGTATATATGTTACTTTCATATACAGATACAAGTGTACTGATAGTAGCATTTACCTTATGTAATTATAACATTCGAAAAAATAAACAAATGGTATGTTCTGGTCTGTTTCCCAAAGTTGAATGGCTACATCCAGGTAAACCGCACGAAACCCAGGGGCTTACAACACCACCAGGCGGTTACTACATTTCGAAGAAGGGAAAATAATTTCAAAGTTATTCGTTCTTTTATATGTCTCCTCGTAAATGTATATGTCTAACTGATGATATGGTATTGTACCGGTATTGTATTAGGCCAAATACAATGTGTGTGGTGAAGACAAAATTATCGATGTTAATTACAATCCACGTATATGTCATCTTGGAATACTGACCCTTATCTAGTTTTAAAGAATACGCAAGTGTCTAGTTTCTGATTTCTGAAAGAGTATAGCAGTAAGAGAGGGCGTCTACCAATTAAACTACATTATATGAACAAGGTATGAACATTGCACAAGTATGCAGAAGATATATCGAACAATGATTTTAGATGACATCGACCTAAATTAAATAGTAAGCTCGACATTTTGAAGACTTTTAATACAAACGTCTATGGAAAAGCAACGGATACATAAAACAAACAGTGATAATGCGTGACAGGCAATTATTGGAAATTAGCAGAACAAATTTAACTTGTAAAGGTCAAGTTAATACCTGCAGATGGCGATGCAGGTGGCAATATGGTGGATGACGGTATTGTTGGAGACGTCGTGGTTGTTGTCGTTGTTGTCGTGGTCGTTGTCAAAGTTGTTGTAGCCGTTGTCGGAGCTATCGTGACCGTCTCAGGTTGTGTTGTAGTCGTCGGCGGAACTGTCGATTCCGACGCAAGAGGTGTCGTAGCCGTTTCAGGAGGTGTCGTGGCGGTTGGTGAAGCTGTTGTTGACGTTGCTGGAGATGTCGTAGCCGTGGCTTGAGATGTCGTGGCATGATATGTAGTTGAAGTTGACGGTTTTGTCGACGGGTTTGTCATTGGAATTGTAAGTTTGTAAAGCACTGCTCCTGGAAGCGAGTTGGTCACGCCTGGTGAATCGTCGGTATTTAGTCCGAAGCAGGTTTTATTTGCATGGTAGAAAATAACTGCGTGACAGTTCTGATCGAATGTGCAGCTTCTCACGCACGATATAGCGTTGGTAGACGTGGTGCTAAATTGCACCTTCTCAGCTGAACACATTAGGTTGGCTAAGGCTGAATCTGAATGAAACACAAATTGCTGTCCAAAGCATACACAACTAGCAACCTTGATGAGGAATATTAAATAATACCCCAGAGACATTGCAGAAAGTCCGATCAGATACCGTGTAACAACTATCAATATAGTACGACTAGGTCGTTGCAACGATTACATATATATGTTATGAAGCTCTATACTCCGCTCTGTCTTACGTTATTGTCTCCTTCATCACGTGACTCATACACAGAACGCTCCAAAAGTGTTAGGCACGGTGTGAAATGATATCTGTATTTTATGTTGCTCACTGCTTAAATGATCGTCTGATTAAAGTAATTGTGTTTCATTTGTAAATATTTTTCAACTCAATTAAATTGTTATGAATATTATGTCTGTGTGTTCAACAGTTTAGAATTGGATCATACGCTATGCAACTATGCGTCTGATCTGATTTCCTGTTATTTGAATTTGTTGGAAACGAATCATTTGCGTGTACTTCATATGCTCTATTTCCAAGAATAGTTTCAAAACCACGTAATATTTGCCCTTTCCTATGGACTAGACCGTCATATTTATCATTGCTTTATAGTTGAATCTCAAATAGCATTTGACTTTATAGGTTGAACTAGCAATAGTTAGTATACTAACGGAAATTAGAAACGCAACTCAAATCTAATAGATTTAATATAGAACCCTTCTTTGAGGAAATGTGTAGTCCATATCAGTGGGTTTAAAATCTATTGAAGGCCGAAACTACAAAGAAACAATGCTGGTGTTAATGAAATTAAAGCAAAACATGTTTGAAAACAACTGACATGATTCGAAAACTGTCATCCAAGAAATACTCTTTATTTTATTAAAAGGAGGTTGTCACATTTCAAACAAACAGTTCAAAGGCTGTAGATCACCGAAGCTATCGAAAACGTGGATTCTTGCTAAAACATGATAATAAACCACTGTATTGAATTATTATTTCACTCCTTGTTGAACGTTTTAAGAACCACGGATAACATCAGTTTTCAGAAAAGGTCGATAACCCAGTCATGAAGGAATATTTTGTAAAAGGGAAATGATCATTTTAAAGCTTGCTTAATCATATATGTCAAAACATAGTCTTTAAGACACTAGTAAACACCTTCATACAATATTTCAAACATACAATAGTTGCGTTTCTAATTTCAATGAGTATAGATATTCAGACAAAAAGGGATGTTCGATGTTAAAAGACTTTACAAGGCTAAAACTTTGTGGAGCATACTCTATTAAAGTCAAAGGTCAAATAAACCAACGGGGTATCACAGGCATATTGTTGAATAATTATTAGTAATTCAACAACTATTTACTAATTAGTTTCTGCTAAAATATAATTCAATAACAATTTGCAAATGTCATCTACTAATTGCTTTCAGTTTACGGCTATTTATACACGTTTTGTTTAATTGGAAATATTAAGCAAATAAATTTCATACAAATCTTACCTTTCCTCAAAACGAACGCTTTTTCAGAACGATTGAAAATTTGGCTTTCGTTTCGAATCCAAATAGTAAGTCGCTCAAACTATTCATGACGAACAATACTACGAAATGTATAGACGCTAAGGCTTTATGATTCAACAAACATAAATGCAAAGTGTTACAAATTAATTATAAATACAGATGTAGGACATGGAACATCTAATCGTTACGGGAAAGTGTTGTATTTCAACTTTTCAACCCATTCAAACTTTGCAGAGTCATTTCGTCTAGATAATCCGCCTTTTCGTCAGATGTTTAGAATGGATGAGTGTGGAAAACGTATTGCGTAATGTCTTAAATACGCTCGTATACTACCAATATTGTACAGTTGACAATATGCGGGTTTAACATTTAATCACTGTTTGGAAAGTGTGATGATTGCGACGAACTTTACCGAGAGACACCAATAAGTTTAAACATTGGTATATATAATTCATTATATCAACTATTAAACATTCATAACGTTGTCTTCTATTAATAAATTTAATACTTTGATGTCAATGACCAATATAATATTTCATAAATATCGCTAAGTGTATCAAAAAAAAGTATGAATTTGCGTAATATTGCTCTTGAAAATCTTGCTGCTTTTGATGCATATTTATATAATTCCTTGTGTTTGTTGTTGCCAATTTTGTTGTCAATGTTTGTAAAATGTCAAAGGCAATGCATATTGCTGATGTGCCAAAAAAACTGAAACTGGTTTTATGAAAAGCACACATTATTATCATGTCTTCCCTTCTCTGGAAGGCAGACATACCGTATTGGTCATTATTATGTCTCCCTTTCTCTGAAAGGATGAGACATACTGTTTTTGTCATATTCTTATTCTTATTTTTCTAATTCTTCTTATTTTTCTTCTGACAAGTTGTTTGTCCTATACTCTAACTCAAAAACTACTTGAAAGAATTGAGTGAAACTTGGAACATATATTTTGTTGCAAAGTTATCACCCCTTTTTAATATTTTAATAGTGTATTGTTTGTCCCATACCCTAGCTCCGAGCCCACTGGAAGGAATGGATTGAAACTTGGAACATAGACAGATGGCAATATGGAGTTTTGCACCTTGCAAGAGTTAAAACTCTGAATGACTTTGTTGCAAAGTTATCTCCCCTTGTTCAATATTTCAATAGTGTGTATACTTTGTCCAGAGCAGAACTCAGAAACTACTTGAAGGAATGTATTGAAACTTAGATCATAGATAGATGGCAATGTGAAGTTGTATACCTTGCAAGAGTTATAACTCTGGGTCATTTTACTGCTAAGTTATCTGCTCTTTTTCAATAGTTTGATAGTGTAAACTTTGTCCAGAGCATACCATGACAACTACTGGATGGAATTTGAATAAACTTCATACAATGGTACAGCTCAATGAGAGGAAAAACAGTATATAGAAATCATAACTCTTATTTACCTAATTACAGAGTTATTGCCCTTTGTTACTTTTTCTTGTCTGGAGCTAACCACGAAACCTACTAGATGGAATTTGATAAAACTTCATACAATGGTAAAGCTCAATGAGAGGAAGTGCAGACTTTAATAACCATAACTCTAATTTACCTAATTACATAGTTATTGCCCTTCGATACTTTTTCTTGTCTGTAGCATATCATGAAAACTACTTGATGGAGTTTGATTTTGAGTACATCATACTTGATAGGACTCGAAATGCCACAATGATTATGAATTGATAAATACTTGTCTCTTATGTTAAGTTTAATTGGGAGGGTGAAATCTGTTTTCGATGCTTTGCTCGGAAACAACCCCTCTATTTATTCTTCTTCTTCTTCTTTCGACAATTTGTTTGTCCCATACCCTAACTCAACTACTTAAAGGAATTGATTGAAACTTGGAACATAGATAGATGGCAATGTGATGTTGTGCACTTTACAAGAGTTATAACTCTGGGCGACTTTTTTTGCAAAGTTATCTCCCCTTTTTCAATATTTTGATAGTTTATTGTTTGTCCCATACGTTAACTCCGAAACTACTGGAAGGAATTGAGTGAAACTTTAAACATAGATAGATAGCAATATGAAGTTGTGCACCTTGCAAGAGTTAAAGCTCTGAATGACTTTGTCGCAAAGTTATTTACCCTTATTCAGTAATTTAATAATTTGTAAACTTTGTTCAAAGCAGAACTCAAAAACTACTTGAAGGAATGTATTTGAACTTGGAACATAGATAGATGGCAATGTAAAGTTATCTCCCCTTTTTCAATATTTTGATAGTGTATTGTTTGTCCCATACCTTAACTCCGAAACTACTGGATGAAATTGAGTGAACCTTTAAACATAGATAGATAGCAATATGAAGTTGTGCACCTTGCAAGAGTTATAACTCTGGGTCACTTTCCCCTTGTTCAATAGTTTTATAGTGTAAACTGTGTCCAGAGCATACCATGACAACTACTGGATCGAATTTGATAAAATTTCATACAATGGTAAAGCTCAATTAGGAAAAGTGCAGTGTACAGAACCAATAGCTCTAAATTACCTAATTATAGAGTTATTGCCCTTTTATTTATTTTTCTTGTCTTGAGCATGCCATGAAAACTACTGGATGGAAGTTGATAAAACTTCATACAAAGGTGAGGCGCAATAAGGGAAATGCAGTGTACAGGAACAATAACTCTTATTTTCCTAATTACAGAGTTATTGCGCTTTGTTACCTTTTCTTGTCTAGAGCATACCATGAAAACTACTGGATCGAGTTTGATTTTGATTACATCATACTTGATAGGACTACAAATGCTACATTGATTATGAAATGATATATACTCTTCTCTTTGATAAGTTTTATTGGGAGGTGAGACATCTGTTTTCGACGCTTTGCTCGAAAAACAACCCCTCTAGTATCTTCTTATCATTATTCTTATTCTCTTTCTTCTGACACTTTGTTTGTCCGGAGCAGAACTCGGTAACTACTTGAAGGAATTGATTGAAACTTGGAACATGTATAGATGGCGATGTGAAGTTTTGCACCTTGCAAGAGTTATAACCCTGGGCCACTTTGTCGCAGTTATCTCCCCTTTTTATATATTTTGATAGTGCATCTTATGACCATACCCTAACCCAGAAACTAATTGAAGGAATGGACTGAAACTTCGAACATAGATAGATGGTTATGTGAAGTTGTGCACCTTGCAAGAGTTATAACTCTGGACCACGTTGTTGCAAAATTATCCCCCTTTGTTAAAAAGTTTAAATGTGTAAACTTTGTCCAGAACATATCATGACAACTAGTAAATGGAATTTGATAAAAACTTAACACAATGGTAAACCTCAATAAGAGGGAGTGCAATGTACATGAACCATAACTCTTATTTATCTAATTACCGAGTTGTTGCCCTTTGTGACTTTTTTTTGTATGGAGCATACCATAAAAACTCCTGGATGGAATTTGATAAAACTTAATATAATGATAAAGCTCAACAAGGGAAGTGCTGTGTATAGGAACCTTAACTCTTATTTACCTGACAACCGAGTAGTTGCTTTTTTATATTTTCTTGTCTGGAGCATACCATGAAAACTACTGGGTTTTATTTGAAACAACTTCTTACAACGGTGAATTATAATGACAGGAAGTGCAGTATACAAGAACCATAACTCTGATTTACCTAATTAATGAGTTATTGCCCTTTAATACTTGTCCTTGTCTGGAGCATAACATGAAAACTACTGGATTAAATTTGATTTTAAGTACATCTGACTTGATAGGACTAGAAATGGCACAACGATTATGCATTAATAAATACTTGTCTCTTTTTTTTTTAATTGATTTTAAATAATGACATGCAAGTAATAATTAAATGTGTGTCGATTCAAGTGCACATGCTAGACTAACAATTAACATGACGACATGCTGAGTTTACGACGTAATATGTATTCAAATATGTTCGCTTTGTGTTTATGCATCGTTTGCTTGCGGCTGTAATGTTTGCACGCTGCATCATTCTGAATTCGGCTTAGGTCATAATGAATGGAAATCAATTATAATTTGCAAGAAATGTTTGCATTGTTTGCATTTTGTCATTAATTAGATAATACATTTCATTTATTTTGGCGACAAAATCGCCGCCAAGCGTTATTGTATATAGAACAGTCAAATAACAGATGTCACCTTTCAAGGTCTTATTAGGTTTTGCACAATTGACACCAAATTTTAATCTCACGAAAATAGATCAGAAAGAATCAACCAACGTTGATTTCTATTTCGTTGAAATATAAAGTCTTAACAAGTTTTACATACAGTTTCAACTTTGACAAAACCGAGCATGAAACAATACTATTTAAAGCGCTGCATACACCGATAATCACATTAAAAGGTGCACCTTTTATAGCCATGCTTTCTTCTTAACAATTTCTATCACTCTGAAATTTCAAGAGTTTTGATTTGTACTTAATACGAAGCAGTCAGGAAAGTACTAAATGCGAGGCAGTCAAGAAAATTCAATATTACCTTACTTCCTTCTTATCGCATAAATGAATAAAATATATTTGAAAATTATAAAATTCAGAAAGCTCAAACTGCTTTGATATTTTTAGAGCAGCCTCTGTGTTTACCTACCAGTGCAAACCCCGATCAGCACATCATAAATGACGCAGTGGCTATATTCGGTATGCACTGTTGTTAAAGGCAATACTATACCTTTTCATGTAAGATTGCGTTTAAAGTCCAAAGCAAGTGTTACGTCTAAACCCGGATTCACATGCTGATATCATACATGCTATTAATGGCACATCTCCATATTAAGATGACATATTTAACATAAACAACCCCTATGTTGACCCTATTTACCCTAACGACCTTCAATTAAATAAAACTAACAATCCGGATATTTCAGTTAGATATTTCAATTCATAGTGGAATGATTTCTTCTAAGATCTATGATAAAAAATATTACTCTTGTTTCAAAAAGCTTAATTACCGTCAAAATGATACATCTTACGGGGTTTACATTTCACAACATATTCGATTCGCTAGGGCCTGTTCTTTTGTTGAGGATTTCAGTAATCGAAATCGTGTTATTACTGAAAAGCTCCTCAAGCAATGACACAGGTATGACAAACTCCGTAGAACCTTCTCCAAATTCTACTATCGAAATATCCCTCTCATTGGCAAGTATAAATGCAATTTAAAGGCGCTGCTGTGACAAGGTATTTCACATCCAGAGTTTCATGGTGATGTGTTTTACAAGCTTCGGAAAATAGCTGGACATACACCTTTCCAATATTTGTTTATAAAACGTACTAAAGAAAAAAGAGCTATGATTCAACAACAGTTCAACGCACTGCATGTTTGGTGGTTAACCCTTGTACAGTTGGCCTTCACGCTTCCCTATTCGCTTGTGCGACGACAGGAATGTCATAATACTCTACGATTATTACTTTGAAAGCCGGAAACGGAAGGAGAACGTCGGATCTTTATATTGAGCCCGTTCTGCCGTGCCCTTGATGACTGCTCTACAGCTACTCTGACTACAGACAAGTAATTGAGTGCATTGATGATTTGCGAAAACAGTAAATAACTTGTTCAAGTCTATGTGTTACATATATTTAACAACTGGATTTTCCATCGCTGATGTTGTGGAGTAGTCTGACGGGGATAGCGTTTATTTACACTGTACGTCTGACAGATTGCTGATAGGATAATAATGAGGTTAAGCCCATGTATCTTGTTTGCCACGTACCGTTTCAAGGCGGTTGTCCTGTTTTCACTCTAGGTTTATACCCGTTATCTGTCCTTGTGTGTCTTCTAAATGCTGTGTATGTTTTGGACTGACACATGCAAAGTCCTGGATCAGGATCAGGTGTTTATTACCATGAAATCCAATCTAGCTGCCTGACATATTAACTGCTAAATGCATACCTTATGACTCTGATTAAGTTATGAGACGATGGAGACTTTAACAGGGAAGTAGGATAATGGCCTAAAGGGATGGGAATATCTCTTGCTTATAATGTATTTTTCATAGCAATTTCTTTTAAACTCACCAAGGTTATTAAACAAATGTTAAACAATCGTAAGAAGGAAACGAGTGTTTTATTTCGTACTGCATTGGATATCAATACTCGCAGAATCGTTCCGGATGCATATCATATTTGATTTTGAAATGTATATAGTATCTGTCCATTCCTGAAAAATAATGGAGACGAGGCCCAAGGGGTAAGACAGATACGAGAACTTTCTCCGACTGAAAATACACTAATTAATAAAGCTACAAAATGATATACGTTAGTAAGTTTCAAGAATAATAAGGCCAAGTCTTCAGTCCTTAAAATTAATGGAGAGTTTATGAATGGGACTACTTCGTAAGTATATTTTAAGTGTACCAAATCTATTCATCTAGACATTTGCATTCAGTATTACCTGTTCATTTTGCTGGCTTCTTCGTTCGCGTTTTACACGAAAACGTTAAAACAAGCGATGTTTACCACCACGAGAAAATTACACCTTAGGCCATTTTCCTTATCCTGTCGCCAACATTTCGGTTTCAACGACACATTCGGTATGACTTCTTTACAATAATCTGCTATGGCTGTTATACTTTCTGCGGAGTTTAAGCCAAACAAATACAGGTACGACTAATATTAATCAAATAAACAAAACTTATTTTACAATAATTATTTGACACTTATTTCCCATATTCCACGAGATATGTCTTATAAGAATCTGTCTATATTTTCTAGTATTGAACTGTTTGGATGCAGAATCACAAAGCACATATTGTGACGTCTGATCTTTATCCAATCTGTATGTAGTTGTCATTAACTGTCTGCAAATCAGGCGGAAATATAGTATTTTTGGCCTATGTAGGCTACACCGATTATTTAAAACTGTAAGAGAAGACTTTTGAGTTATCTTTATGCATGACAACGCTATTTCTAACCATGTCAACCTTTCGTGTAGTTATACCTCAATACCCGCTATCAATCAAACTTAAGTTTAATTGACAGCGAGTATTGAGGCATATCTACACGTTATTAAGTTTGATTGACAGCGAGTATTGAGGCCTATCTACACGTTATTTCGTAGTAAGCGGACTTTTTTAAAATAACCATACAAAAGTGGAAACTTATCCAATGAGAAACAACGAAGATCGACATGTTGGAACTATTAATATTCGTTCGAATATGTAGAAAAGGTTTTAAACCTTGACACGACACTTCAAAGCAAACGTTTATGTTTTTGGTAAAGACTGAAGTTTCGATTATAACACGAAA